>RJWJ010017511.1:0-32942 GCA_004363605.1 Indri indri
TATTATAAAATGCAAAATTCTGTATAAAAATTCTGTATAAAAATGCAAATTCTGTAATGGTTTATACCAAATGTATCAAAACATTAGCATTTTCAAGTATTCTTTAACTCTTTTAAACCCTAACTTTTTTCAAAGTGAATATTAAGTGCTTAAAGTAACCTTAATTCTTTGTTAGAATGAAATATTGAAGAAAATCTGCAAAGGAGTCCCTCTACCCCATGATAAGAAATGGTCAATGTTTGTTTGTTCTGGGTTTCTTTGCAGGTGGAAATAGCTCATCCTCAATGCATAGCTTTTGTTCTCCTCTAATTACTGATTCTGTGCATGACCTCTGGAATTGAGGCATGTATGCCACATAATTTTGGGGGGGTTCTTTTGTTATAGACTGTGTGATAGCTATGTCTTTTATTAACTGTTTTTCATGAGGCAAATGATTTAACCTATTTC
This sequence comes from Indri indri, assembly GCA_004363605.1. Lineage (NCBI taxonomy): Eukaryota > Metazoa > Chordata > Mammalia > Primates > Indriidae > Indri > Indri indri. The sequence continues at coordinate 448 of RJWJ010017511.1, forward strand.
CTCATCTAGATTGAGATATTTTCTAAGTTCCCTGAAAATTCTAAATTGATATGTCTCGATGATTCTGAGTAAATCCAATTATTTCTACTAAAAAAGACTATTCTAATTTGGATTAGAACCATATGGTTTGGATATTAGAGTTTTGGCCCATATATAACTCAAAATCCATTCCTCTCCTACCAATGTGTGCTAATTTACATTTCAAAATAGGGTGATATTTTAAATCCTAAGATATTGCAAAAATTGGACACAACTGAACCAAACTCTTTCTAAATTGAAAAATGATGGATAATTTAAAATGAGAAACACTTTAAAGTTTGGATGCAACCAAAGTAATATATTTTTCCTTCTTTGAGTAATATATTCTTTCTCACCAAAATCATTACCATGTATCAAAATGCTAGAAACTGTAATTCTGATGTGCTTCACTATTCCCATGCTGAATAATAGTTTACCTGATTATATTATTAATGGAATTTTTGCCTCAAAATATATTTTAGTGAAAGCATTTTCTTTCTATTTGGAAAATAAAAGGATGATAAGTTATTTTTTTATGAAATAGAACATTTTTCTAGAAAGTAAAGTTTTGAAAGAAAACATTCTAAGAACTGTATATTTATAATTAATGTCTCTGCATGGTCCCTCATGCTTTGGCTGTGCAGCTCATATTATTTCTAAGTATCAGCCAGAATAAACACTGGCTTTGTTATAGGGCAGGCTGATATAAAGAGCCATATGTGCTCCAGTGACACAGCACAAGGAGACAGACAAAGGCCTTCACTATGAATTTCCTTTCTTTTTTATTTAGATTTCTCCCTGAACCTACTGTTATCCCTTCTAGTTAATTTAAATCAGTTCTTCTTGCCAGCCTGTACCTGCCAAATAAAACATCCTAATCAAATGTCTAGTGTGGAAAGCAGAAAGGTTTGGTCTGATTCTGGCAGACTTTTGTTCCCTTCCATCTCTATAACCATACTACCTAATTAAATTCTATAGAACTTTTACTAAGACAAGATAGATCAGGTACATGAAAGGAGGAAGAAAAGAGAGTCAGTCAATTATCATAACCAGATTGGCTTTCAATGGCACCAAACCTCATCAACCTGCTTTCTTTGCCACTGTCAGGTCCTCCCAGACCTCTGGCACCTGGTATCAGGTCAGCTGCTGATTTACTTGAGCCTAAACACATACCTTTCCAAGGTCTTGAAATTTAATTGTACAGTGAATTTGCTGTGCCTTCCAGAGTCTTTCCACCCTAACATATTTAGTTAGCGAACACGAACTCTTAGAGAAGAAAAGTGAGAGGAAAGTAGATAAAGTGTCTCTAATATATGATTAAATTGTCCTGTAGGCACATTTTGCACACAAATAATAAAGTTACGATTAATAAGTTATCTAGCACATTAACAAAGATACAAGCAAAAATAGCCTACTACTATCAGATTTGCAAGATGCTTTGGTTTCGAAAGAATTGTGATGGTCTGTTCAACCTTGAACAGCTCTAGTTCTGAAGTTCACGTCTAGGTGAAAAGTAGGCACCTTCTTCCTTGTGCCTAAATGTTCTTAAAAAGATGTAATCAGGTATGGTCTTTTCTAAATATACAGGAAACCTGAATGTCCTATACTCCCCAGAGACTTATCAGAACAGGTGCTAAGGAAATTCCTGAAACACAATATGAACACAATCTTTGCCTCACCCCACACTGAGCCTACTTTCCTCTAAGTGTTGCTTTTTAGTATTGCAATGAAGAAAAGTGAAATAGATGATTTCTTCTTATAAGGTCTATGAGGAATTGCAGTTGCTAAAATGCTACTGTGTAACTAGCATATTTTATAGTTGATCTGGTCAATAATAAAAAATATTTCCTTAGGAAGCTGATTAAAAGGAACAGATTGCACAACAATTAATTTAGCTCATTCTATAGTTTTTTGTTTTTATTGTAATGATTTCTTCTGCTGCTATTATCATATTTAACTGTATAAAAACCACAGTTTAGCAAAACTATACTTGATACTGCAGTTGCAGATATGGCCACAGCATTTAGGAATATTTAAAATATTCCTAAAGTCAGACAGGCAAAGTAAAAGGACATAAAACTGAGCAAGTGTTCCATTTTCAGACTTGTTGAGAATGCAGAGTCACTACCATTATTTTTCCAATTTTAATATTATCAATAGGTAAAAAATAGGCACTGATATCCAGGACACTAGAAAAACTGATGTAGTAATAAGTAATGAAGAAAATTCATACTTTTTACTCCAAAGAAGCCTACATCAAAGACCTACAAAATATAGTGGACTTCATTGATAGTTAATTCTTTGTCAAAATATAGGTATAGTGTGCAAGACTAATCCTGCTTCCTATACTTATAATATATATTTATTCCATAATCTTACAGTAGAGATTATGTTCTTCATGAAGCTCTGGGGCTTTCACTAGTAATGAATCAGAGAAGATCATCACAAAGAAAAATATTATAGAACCTTAAAAAGAAATAACACATTATCATAAACAAGGTAAACATTTTTTTCTGAATATATCCTAACTTTCCCATGTAAGCTGACTTAACTTTAGACAGATTTTATTGGATACTTTGGAGAGATGTATTGAAAGAGAAATGGTTATCTCTGCAGTGACTCTACAACTCTTACCCAAGCAATTGTAATTGCCTTCTAAAACCTGAGATAAGTAGATGATCTTGAACCTTTCATTCCTCAAACTTGCCCTACATAAATGAATATCATTTTTATTTCTTTCTTTCCACCGAGATTTCCAAACTCATATCCTACTTTTGTCTCAATGTAACGTGAACTTTTATGATGACACCATTCCCCGTTCTTGAACTCCATTCATTCTCCATTTAGGCCAATAGACAAAAATCTACCTTTTTTCAAGAAGGACTCAACTCAAATGTCAGCCCCTGTAATGAGAATGTCCCCCAATCAGCATATTTTAATATTACTTCTTTTATATTCCAGTTATAAGACTTCACTTTACTTCCTCACATTTTATTTTGTGTATATTCCTTCCTTTTCTATGGAAGGCGGAATAAGGTAGCAACTTCAGTCAATCAGACCTGCATATGAATTCCATCATCCCCACCTTTCGTCTTTGTGGCTTTAGACAAATGAATTAAACTTTCAGAGTCTTAGTGTCTTCATATTTAAAATAGGAATAACAATATTGACTCAACATATTTTCAGGGAGATGAGATGAAATAAAACATGGAAAATCCTCAGAATATTGTCTGAGATATTATGCTATTTATATTATCACTATCCTAAAGTCGGTGTCTATGGTTTATTTATCCTTACATGTCAAATGCCTAGACCAATATCTTGCATAGGTCTAACTCATCCCCCTTCTTAGAAGTTTAAAATTTCCCACAGAATATCAGAATTTCTATCCGTAATCATGAATAATACAATAACCCAGAAAAGAAGAAACATAATGTTAAGCCACCAGATAGGTTTTCTGGAGGAAAAGACAAAAGCTAAAGTACATATACCCACATCTTCAAATGCTTTGCTCTGCTACAGGGTTATCTAACCAAATCAAGCAGTCAGTGGAAATTATACTGAACTATAGCACAAGGAATCCATGTGTTATGCCTGGCTCTGCCATTTCCTGTTATGTGATATGTTGCAATTCCCAGGCCCTGTCAAAAGTTCTGTTGTTTTCATCTGTAAAACGGGTATTACCATATATGCCTTGACATAGAGTATTGTTGATAGAATCGAATTAGATGATAGTTACAAATATATTTGGTGAACCGAAAACAATGGCCTTCGAAGCCAAACTCACCCAGTCTTGTATTCAAGCTTTCAATATTAACTAGCAAATATTAGGGAATGTTTGTAGAATTATAAATATAGATAATAGTGTCTACTTTGCAAGGAAATTCGGAGCATTAAAACAAATAACATATTAATACATAAACTTCATGTTATATAGTAGTTAGTCAAATATGCTAATATGTATTATAAGGCATTATTTTATTATAAAGAATATGCTAAGAATACCAAAATAAATATGACAAATTTGATATTTTAATATCTATTAATGTATTTTAACATGGATTTAGCTCTTAAGATAATTAAATGTGTTGAGGATGTTAAGTTTTGAAACTTTACTTTTCTCATTTCTTCTACTCAGAGAAATTGATGTTAATCCCCCAAATTCATCACCAGTGACTCAACCAACACATTTCACTCTGTCTTTTTAAAAGAGATAGTGTTTACAATGTCTTTATTTTAGCACCTATAAATGTACCACCTTGCCCAAAGAAATTGGCTCCTGTCAGGAGCTAAATGTAAGGGGGTCACTGCATGCAAAGCCATAGCACCATAATGGCAGTGAGTGTTTCATATTTTAATTTGGTCAGGTGGGCTGTACCCCGCCAAGAGTACTTTCTAACTACTTAATATTTCCTAGTCATTTGAATGTAAATAAGCTTGTCAAGAGAATTTGGGTAACTTTTTTATTTTTATTTTTTTTTAAGCAAGCATGTTTGGCAGGCAGGTTTTCCCAAGATCACCCAGCTTTAATTTTAAATTTCAAAAGCCTCACATTTAATCCCTTGAGCTGGCCTGGTACCTTGTACCATCTGTTCCCATGGTTTTGTTATAACAGTGAGCACCTGCAGAGTTTTGCAACATTTCAAGCTGATTGTGGACAAAAATCAAAATAATTATAATTTTCATAAAGTAAAGACTTCCATTCAGACACTACAATCCCATCTGACGTGGATTTTGGAAAACCAATCTTGCTCATAATGTGTTTCATATGGATAAGGGTAATTTATTTCTATTTTGTTTTTGTGGAAAATCAATCCTTTAAAATATATGCACAATCGATGTGAAATTCTCACACTCCAATCACATCCAGAAAACTCTTGGATAATCCTAGTCAGTTCTTACATCAGGGCTTCTTGCTATATTTTGATCAGACAAGGCCATCAGTCAACAACCATGTTGAGGTTAGTCTTCTTTTTAGTCGTTCACATTTTTTGTTGTTTTTGTCTGTTTGTGTTAGTAGCAATGAAATATTCTAAGTATTTTCTTTTCAAGTGTTTTTCCACTGTCAATAGAAGCAAAACATTTGTGTATTATCCATTAAAGACAGAAAAAGGAAAGATAAAGTGTGTGCTTACATTCTCCTTACATTTTAGGAATAGAAAAATAATTCATGTAAATGTAGGATTCTGTATTAGAAACCTGAGATTTCAGCACATCAATATCTTCTAGTAGTTAAATATCTTGCCAGTAAGTTGATCATCTACTGGCCACTAGAGAGTTACTCATGCAGGATGAAGAAAGATCTTTAAGATGGATACCCAAGTATGGACCTTTTACTCTTTGTTTTGGTATTTAGAAAGAAATCTTACTGAGCTGTCAATGATGGCCAGCTTTTAATTTTCTATTTTAAAAGTGTTATCCTTTTATTCTACTGTACTTCTAAGATTCTGTAAAACCTTAATTTTAGTTTAGTTTGAATCCATTGACCAGTAGCTAAGCGTGATAAATTTGACCTAGTTTTTCTAGATGTTCAAAAAGCAGTAATAATTCTGCAGTATATTACCTCATTAAGACACAACCGGAAGTATGACAGAGTGTTGTAAGGAAATTAAGAGTTGGATCTCTGTAACATTGCAGCCCAAACAGTACCACTTAAGGACACTCTTAAAATATTATAATGCATAAGAGAGTAAATCTCTTGGATACAGTTAAAAAATCACTTTGTCCTTGTGGAAGAACAGTAGAGCCACCAAAAGTGAACTGCCATGAAGAGAAGGGCAGTAGGAATCAATGTGGTGCTTAGTCAAGAAAGTTGGATAAATCAGGACCTTGCAGAGGTTGCTACCTTGATGGAACATTGGTGATAACTGTAATGCCTGGTAGAACAGGAGAGCTACCAGAAGGTAAGTGACCTGCTTGTAGGGGCATCAGAAGACAAAGTACTGTTCAACAGATTAGGCAACATGGCAGCCAACCTCTAGCAGTGAGAGACAAGCATTGGCAACACTTAGAAATATTTCAGAGAGAGGGATATATTATAGAGGGCTGGATATCCAATGTCATTTCGTAGGACTTAATAACTTACAAATATTTGAATATTAATTTTAATACCATTGCATTTGCTTTTCAAAGCTTATAAAGCTTGAGGAAGTTTGTATTATAGTAAAAAAGAGAAATTTTATTTTTAAATTTTAATTGGAAGTTTTATTTAGAATGCTTTTTTAATTTAGAAAGACCAACCTACTTCAATTACTCAGCATATAACCTACCAATCCGAGTAGCACCTTTGTTTTGTTGTTCCATGGGGCATCGGTAGACCATGAAGTGCTCTTTTAAGTTCATGTTTCTTGCCTTTTTCAACTGAAAAATAAAAATGTATTGTTAATATGTGAGAACTAGACTCCCATTAAGGGACAAAAGAACATAAACACTATTTGTTAAAAACAATTATAATTTTTTAGATATGAACTAATGAAAATGTCATATACAAATGTCATTTCCAAAACATTTGTCAATGAATAGCAAATTGAAACAAAATGCATGTCTTGTGACTCTTATGGCCAGAATACTAGAAATATTAGTAAGTTGGGAGTCAGAATCCTTGAGCTCTTATTCATATTTTTCATTTAGTAGCTGAGAGACCTTGAGAAGGAAGAAGGATTAGTAGAATCACATAAATTCTTGGGATTTTCTCATCTTTGGAAACTATATTGTAAGCTTCATGTGGGCAGGGATTTTATTTGGTCTGTTACTATGTTTCCAGAAAAGTCTGTGATAAATGAGTATATGGGTAGGTAATCTCTTCAATATTTGCTGGCTCCCATATCCACAAAATAATATGTGATAGTATGTGATAATATACTACACTATACATGCTATGCTGTATTTAAGAGTGCTAGAAATGACAGAAAGATATTTGTAGTCTTTTCAGAAAAAATTTTATTTAGTAAAGTCTATTTGCTCAAGGCTTTGATATTTTGTTCCCAGAATGATTCAGTTTCAAAACCATATACTTTTTTTCACTTTAATTAGAACCCTAGCTATATGTATATTTGTTGTAAAGTAGATAGGGTGCTACCCAAACTGCCATTATTTTAGTCATCATATATCAAATTATTTTTTGATATTATTCTTGCAGTTTATATCTCCAGGGGCTTGATTTGATAGCTGGGTGGAATTGATTATGAATCTTCTCAGAAGTGATACATTTTCATGACTGGTGACATACAACTCTGAAAATTTCACTCAGATTTTCGTCAATTTTTCAGGTCTCTGATAATCCTACACCGTGTAGCACAGAATAATTATATAGCAAAGGATCAACACTCTGAGTTAATAAACACACACACAAAAAACATATTTCAAAATGTCAGGTAAAAATGTAAATTTATGGTTTCACTGAATTATTATTTTTATAAATTTGGAATATTTTTCAATTAACAAAATACTTTTTTTTTCAATTTTGCCATCACGGTCATAAAATATACTTGTCAAACTTTTAAATTTGGGAACCCTACCTTTATATTTCATTCCACCTATAACCAGTCCCTCCCAGACTCCACCCCCCAAATTCTCCTGAAGCTGCTCTCATCATTTTTGAACATGCAAATTCTTACTTTTTTCAAAGGACAATAAGTAAAGATAATTTTTCTCTTCTTTTTAGTGACACTGCTTTCCTACTATTCCCTATACCCTACCCCCTTTTTTCAATTCTTCACTTCCTTTCTCCTTCCACAGGCTCTCTTTAGAACTTTGTCTTCCACCTTCTTAAGACTTTTCTTTGAAGAAAGTCTTCTCCTACTCTTATTGTGCCAATAGGAAAACCTCCATGCCCTCACATTCTGCTGACCATTGATCAGGTTGCTATTACTCCATATATTTACCATAAGTTTCCCAATTTAAATTTATTGTTCCTAGGATGTTTTCTAGTTCATTTCTTTGGATTGTTTGCATGTATGTATGGCTGGAGGTTGATTTCTTTTGCTTTGTTTGTATCTTTTACCACTTATCAAGTTTGACCCTACTGGAACTAAATGCTTTCCTCATATAGGGTACATGACATTGGTGTTATCTTCCTCCTACTGAAGAGAGTACTAGTGATGCTTCTTCAATAATCAAGATTCAATCAATCATCTTGGAAATGTGAAGTGTTTATGGATTTAGGTTGCAATAATCACTCATGGAAGAAGTTACACAGAGACTGAATTTTTGCATTAACAGAAAGCCATACCTGAATCTTTCCTGAAAAAATGGCAACTGTAACCTTAATCTCACTACAGTGAAATGATCAATAACATCACCATGTGAACCCTCAAGCTCAACAAGGCAAGCCCAGTCCATTTTGGTGGGAGTTATGAAACAGTGGTCATACTTCCTCTGTATTGCCCATTCGACTCTGAGCACGTTGAGTGTGGGCATTGATTACTGTTGACTTTTATATCCCACAGTGTCTAGTATATTACCTGGAATACAGTAGGCATACAGTAGAGATATTATTATTATTTTAATAAATGAATGTTTTAAAGTTAGGCAAAGCCTTATAAGATGGCATGCTAAAGGGTGGCTATTTATATAGAAAACCATGGAAATTTTAAATAGGATAGCTAGAAATGATTCGATTTCATTTAAAGAGCTATTTTCACAAAATGTAATTTATTGGTTACAATGAAAACATGTTTCCAGGGTTACATAAGTTTTCCCCTTGCACTTTTTTTCCATTTTAAGCAGACTAAAAGTGATTTTTAAGCTTCCACAACTTTCAAAGCACATCCCCTCATTATTATATCTTTGATTTCCTAACTTCTCCTTGAATTGTCCATGTCTTTGTCCATCCATTAAATTTCCATACAGAGGAAATAAACATTTCTTTAAAGTTTTATGAAATAAAAATAAAAATTGAAACTTAGCTTTAAAAACTTTGTACTACTTCTCTTGGCTAGGATTTTTTGAATAATACATGCTGAAATATTTTTAAAATGATGATTTTTATTTTGTAATCCTGAAGTTGAGTCCCTATCACAGAAAAAGGAAAAAAATGCTTATTTCAGTGAAAAGAGATTTTTTGCTAATTAAATGTTTTTCAATTTTGTCCCTTAATTTTATTTTTTACTTTTCACATGTTCTTTGGGGTTATATTTAGGTAATGATTATAGAAGAAACAATGACATATAAAGGAAAAATATACAAGTTTTTTAGAAAACTGTTTTAAAGTAATTATTTTTTAAATAAAATTGCTTTTTAGAAGGGAGGATCTGAGTCTGAAACTGACAGAAAGATCGTTTTCTTTTTGATTCAGCGTCTGAAACTGACAGAAAGATCGTTTTCTTTTTGATTCAGCAGGCTTTTTGTTTTATAGTCTTTAATATATTTTTTAAAAGCCTAACTTTTTTATAAGAAAAAAATACTTTATAAGAAGATGTTACTAATAACCAATTTAATTTTCACTTTATATATGTATCAACCTCTAAAATGATAACTATATTAATCATATTAAATGTCAAATTTTTTAAGTTCCCTAACTTTCTAAACCCTGAATGTTATTAAGATATTAGCTTTGAAAAAATAACACTTATTTTAATATCTTACCTCTGTCACTATGACCTAGGAAAGTTGTGTAAGCTCTCTGGCCCTCTTTCTTCATCTGTAAAATGGGACAATAATAACATTAATTCATAGCTGAGTTGCAAGGGTAAATAAGCTAATATATGCAAAAAGCTTAGAATGTATCCAGGACATCCTCAGGTCTCAATGAAGGTTGGTAAATATTTTACCAGTAATTTAATATGGGGTGTCTCCTTGGAACAGATAACTATCTTTGGTCATTTTCTACTTCTGTTTGTCATAAAGAATTAACATAAAAATGAGAATTAATTAATATCAGTAGTGATAAACTCTCCAAATCCTGTGCTTAGAAATTTTGAAACTTCACAAACAGAAGAGCACAGAAGAGATGTCATATTCCTTGTGCCCCTATAAGTTGCCAAGCACTGTGTTAGGCACTTTCTTATTGATCTTTCTTATTGACCCTACCCATACTGGAGTCAAAGTGACTGAGGCGACCAAAAATTAAGAAACATACAACTGGAAATGACAGAAAGGCTTCAAACATTTGCCTGACTCTACAGCCAGGAACTTTTTGTAAAACAATTTTTGTCACTTCTGTGCTTAACATCTTCTACTGGCTTCCCACTGTGCATAGAATACAGTAATGTCCAAGCATCTTACTACCTAAATGGTACATTTTCCCTGGTCCTTGTCTGCCTCCTTGACCTCCTATTATCTCAGCCCTTTCCTCATTGCTCTAGTCATTTTGAAATGCTGTGCTTGTTTCTGCCATAGCAGGAACTTGCCAGACTAAGATCATCTGGCCACAGATCTTTGCACAATGGGTATCGGTCCATTATTTGTCTCAGCTCCATGTCACCCACACAGGAAGAATTTCCCTGGCCACCTAGTCTAAATAAGACCCTCAAAATAAGATCTATTTTCCCCAGTCTCTATCTGGTGTGTCACCTGGCTTTGTTTTCTTCAAAGTACTTTTTGCTATCTGAGCTTGCCTTATTTTTTTCTAAAATGTTTGTTGTCTATCTTCCCTGAGAGAATGTAAACTCTGGATGAATAAGAGCCAGGTCTCTCCATTTCATAGTGGCCAATAAATATTTATTGGGTGAATGAATGACTTGCACTTTTAGCATTTCTGATCACATGATGACTCACCAGTTTGACTTCTTACACTTATGACATAGCATATTAAAACTTTAATCACATACTTTAAGTCTAGACAAGTTTCATATTTTTCATTCCACCTGACATTGTTACCTTGAGAAATAGCATTCAGTAATAAAATCAACAAATAATAAAAATTCAAACTTAGGATCCTGAAAATAAAAATACCAAGGCTACTTATTATAAAGACCCAATTCTATTAAGCACATAATTTATCTCTGAAAGTTGTATTTTTTATTATAGGATGAATAGGTACAGGATACTTAAATTTTAAAACAAATGTTCTTAATCATAGATTTGAAGTATTTGTACTCTGTGAGAAAACTTACACAAATAAAATCTTTTGAATTGCTATTGATCACAGTGTTAAATTAAAATTTAAGGAATATCTGTTTATTTAAGGCAATATAAATGGAATATCAAAAGAATTGATTTATATTGCCTTATATTCAAAATTGATATTTTCAATTTGTATAATTGACCTATCAACAATTCATATGTAATACAACAAAATTTACATAAAAGAGGTGTAATTATTCATTTTAATGACTAGTGTTGGTCAAAACTACTGGATAATGATTTTAAATATACCTTATAAAATGAAAGACTCTTGAGTGTCAGCATCAACATTTAAAAATTAAATAACAAACTCTGATTTTTAATCAATTTAGAAAATAACTGAAATATATTATTTCTCAATAGTATACTCGCAGTAGTAAGCAGAACATTTTTAAATATATGCTTTAACTGCTCTTTTGTACAAATGCTGGTTTAACAATCCATGCATTAGATATTTGGAAGTGAATTACAAATTTTATTATTATTTAAGCATTAAGTAAATATGATACGTTGTTTTGAAATAAGTGTACAATTCATGTAAAATTCCATCTGTCTCAATGTGGTGTGAGTGCTTTTTATGTTGAAAATCTTATGATGGCTTAATACCGAAGTATGGTTTCAGGTTAAAGTGTGCTACAAGTGCTTCTGCTTTATCAGAATTCCCTTTTAGGATTTACTGAGAGAGAGAGACATTCAGAGCGCAGGTAAAAAATAAAACTGATGCTTTGTTGTTGTTGGGCTATAAACACTCTACTTTGGTTGGTTATAATGCTACCAAAATCCACAGTACTTAATTTATCTAACCTTCTGATAGTGAATGAACAAAGGTAAAAATAACAGGCTAGTTATAAACTAGTACTATGGTGATGACATTGTGAATTATTTAAAAAGGGCATATTCAATGTGACCATAGAGCCATCAATCATAATAGACATTGATGAGAAAAAGAGGTTTCAGTCACTTCCTATCTGCAAGGAGAACAATTCTATCTCACAGGTAGCTATGAAGTGCTGAGTGACCTGATGTCACTTGCATTGTTGCTCTACCCTTTGAACAGAGTGAGTAGATTCTCTCAATATTAGAATCGAATGAGTAAATAAATTCGCAGTTCACTGCCACTCTCCTTCCGAGTGCACACTTCAATTTGTCTAACAATAGAGAGGACAGAAAAGCAGAAATCTCTTAAAGCGTGGATGAATTTTTTATGGAATGTTCAAATCCAGCTGCAAAGGATGGGGTTTTAAATGGTAGCAGACATTCTTTCAGAGGGAGCCCCAAGAGACGAAATCTTTTGGAAATGTTTTGTGTTGAATTCATTCCTTTCCACGTACACATCCGTAGCTTTTCTTCTTCTGAAACCCTGCTTTTACTAAATTGTTCCACTGTCGAGTTCACATTGATCTTTGAGATGCCAAATAAAAACACTTCCTTTATCTTTAATATACAGAATACAGGAGAATTTCAATTTCAAATACGTAAGAACGGTTTTTAAAGTGCATGCGTGTAACTCTGCTTTATTTTTCTGCTTCATTCAATGGGAAAATCAGGATTGCAGGGGAAGAAAGATGAAGCTAGTCAAGGAATTTAAAAAAAAAATACTATGAAATTTAACTTCTTTATTCTGTTCAAATAATCTGAATAGTTTCATTTACCATAATTCCTCATCTCTGAGTTTCCTATTTGAAAGTTAGCATTGCATACATTAATTTCTATTATTTAAATTTTTGAGTATTGCTTTTACTTAGCACAGAATCCTAAAAAATCCTTTGCCATTTATAAATTAAAAAGTTACAAAAATGTGCATATTTTTTCATATATGGTAAGATCCACTACCTCACTCTAGCACATTCACACTTATGAAATAAACCAAAGAACAGTACGGATTTTTCTATACAAAGATTTTTTTTCTTAAATTAGTGGATATAGAGAAATAGACTTTCGTTCTCTACTTCTATCCTTCCTCTTCTTCTACCATGCACAAACTACTAACCCGCTCTATTAGAGTGGAAATATGAAACGTGTTTGCACTGCATTCTGCATGCGTGGCATAGTCTCTTGAAGTGTGTACACTATTCATTTTTATTCACATTCCCTCTGTAATATATTCTGGAAGTATATTCATCTCAATGTAACCTTCGAAACCACTTTAAAAATGTGTATCACCACTTAATTGTTAATAACAGGTAAATCAAAGGTAAAAAGATAACTAATTTTCTAGCTCAGTTTTATTTTATTGTTACTGTTTTGAGAAAATATAACAAAACCCCATTAGTGTTAAGGTAAGCCCATGAAACAACATAATATAATGCAAGAAAGACATTTAATAGTGTAGAAGAATGTTAAATTACTAATTAACTCCAAGTTACTGTATAAGAAAGCATAGTAATTTACAGGATTATTGCAATATGCAGCTTGGATTGCCACTAGGGTCAGCTAGGGAGCATTTCTTTCCCTTCCCCACCCCCTCCCCTTAGTGCGGTAGTTACTGAAAAAATCTTCTCACATTAAAACGCACTGTCCTACCCACAGTTCATCGCTGCTAATTAGCAGCAGTTGAGATTTTGCTAGCAGTCATTTTTTTCTATGTTAAGCTGCCAAATGTTACCAACTGCTCAAGATTCTCCATGCACGAAGTGTCCAGCTGCCCGGCTTGCACCACTATGCTGTGTCTTTCAGCTGTTTCCTGTCAACTGTAACACCTGTGCAAAGAAAACACTGATCAAATTATCTGTACTGGCTTTTGTTATCAGACAGAAGGTTATCAAAAGTGTTCTGGATACTTTGGCCCATTCTCATCATCTAGTGCTAGAAAATTACATCACACCCCCACCACACACACACACACACACACACACACACACACACACACACACACACACATACCTTTTCATCTAAGCACCCAGTTGAGACCAGTGACTCTCTAAAACTTAAATCACTCCAATATCTGCCATGTCAAAGTCAAGTGTAAGTGTTTTCACAGTCTATTTAAACTTTTATTTAAGTAATAAGGCTTGGGAAAGTCATCTTTTAGTTTTACCTAAATATATAAGAAGAATGCCATAACTTTGATTAATAATTGATTAAATAAACCATTCCTACATCAAAGACAGGAAGAAGAGCTGTTCACTGAAAGGCTAGACTATCAAATAGGACTTTGTTGTCTTCAACATAGCTTTAGAACTGCAGCATTACAGAGTAAGGAGAACATTAATTTTTGAGGTCTTAAATAATCACATAAAATAAAATTGGCTCCTTTTCTCCTTAATTAAACACTAGTAATGTTAAAACACTATAAATTTAAAAATAATCACACTGCCTAATCATTTCCTGTCTATCTCATTGGCTTTATGACTAATTTATATTTAACCTTCTTGGGAACCTACGATCAGAATATACTTTTTTAAAAAATTCAAAGCAACTGTCACTGGTGTCTAATACCTGGGCAATGGGGAATAGGAACTTAAAAATGTTTTAAAACTGAAAGATGATATATAATGTATTACACTGCTTCTAAGATTTAGTAAAACAACAGCCACTGCTTTCTTACAATTACAGAGCAATTAATAAATATATAACTCATTTGTTGTGATTTTCTATTTATCATAATATATTTGACATATTAAAAATGATGGTGTTAAGTATATAAATGTGTGCATATTTACATCAATATTAACATTAATATAAATTTAATCAGACAACCAGATTTAAAAAGGGACAGATTTGGGCCTGTATGTTATATCTGTTTGATATGATTATTTTCTTTAGATGTTGATTGAAATATTATAATTGATTTTATCTTACTTCATTTGAACTTGTAAAAGCAAAAGGATTGTAAAATTTAGCTATGACATGAGTATAAAATTCATTGTGGTGACAGGAATGAATCCACTCAGTCTATGATCAAAACTGTAGCCCTGGGGTAACACAGAACGAGTGTCAACTACATTTTGCTGTTAAGTTTCACAAAATACCCTCTAGGAATTTCAATCACAATATTCTGAGTCTATATTTATATAACAGTTACAAAAATAATAGGGAAGCAACATAAAAAATATAGAAGCTTGAATTTCAGGACCTCAATTTTGTGATTTAAGGACAAAATATCCCTTTAATTTTTCTGGTTTTTTTTGAAAAAAAGACAATGAAAATTGTATTAAATACTCAAGAGTAGCTTAGGAGGGATTGATATAAAATTCCTGCCTATATGGCATAACACTCTTTTCCAGGAACTATTTATTTAGCCAAAATTATCACACAAGTACACAAGTAGGGCAGTATCACAGTGGTTACTGATCACATACTCTCTCTTTCCCCTCTTCCCTTCACCCTGAGTACATCTGCACTTCGAAAAAGACAGTTGATGGAAGGATTTGAAAGCTTGCCTTGTAAATTCACAGCAATACAGATGATTCTACAGGTAAGGAAATATACAAAAAGAAGTTATTTAAAACCAATAATTGAATCTGCTTGTCTGAGTTTCGGATTTTTCATAAGCAAATAAAGGTCTTCAGGTTATGAGTAGGACTTTGAACACATTGGCTAACCTCGCTGAACTTTAATAACTTGGTCTGTCCATTGGGAATAATGATGCCTATTTTGTAGTTCCATGTTGATGAATACTCTGAACTAGGAGAAAAGGAAGGTCTTGTAAGTTTCTTCTGGTGGATTACAGATCTTCCTGATGCAGCAATGGCCAGACTCAATGAGCACTGTTGGCCATGCTTGCCCCGATTTGTTCTTTGCCATATCCTGCGTCAGAAAGGGGTGAATAAAATAAACTCTTTCAAACTGTGGTATAACTGACTAATGATGATGAAATTTTATCCCTCTAAAAGGCATGTTTTTGTAGGAGATAAGACTAATTGCACTATTGGATGGCTAAAAATTTATTCTGTGATGGTGGGTTGGGCTGGGAGGAAGGTTAGCTATTTGAAATTGAAGTTCTCATAGAACCATTGAAATTTCACTGTAGAATCATACTAATAACATCATCCCTTCTTAAATGCATGCCTTGTAAATTTGACTTTTTCAAACATTCATGTTTTTGTCAGAAATAATTTCCTCTGAGGCACTGTTAAAATCTGACATTATTTTATAAGCTTTGAAGGGGAATATAAAATAATTAAAAATGGCTACTAAAAAAGTAAATATGTGTGACATGAAAAGCCTAGAGGCAGCTGATAATCTCTAGTTGGATATGAGTAATAAGATGTGAATATGTGGTCTTTAGGGGGAAAATGCCACTAAATAAGCTTGGATTCTAGTTCTAGATTCTGGTTTTTTGCAAATAATCAACTTCAGGTAAACCTGTTTAGTATTAGCTTTGGTACATTTTTGGACAGGAGCAATCACCAAGGAGTTACTAAGAACCTATAAGGGAGAAATGATCCTGATTTCATATAAAAAATAAATAGCAAGCTAGACAGTATTAATAGGTATTGTATGATTGATGATGATGACAATGATGATGGCAACCACCATTTGTGAACCCTTCATGAGGTGCTAACCATTTATTCATTCAACAAATAGTATGGATTTTCTACTCTGTGCCAGACATTAGTATAGGTGCTGGGGAAAAATGCAATTATCAAAACAGGCAACATTTCTTCCTTCTTAAGTTTATATTCTAGTGGAGAGAGAGAGAGAGGCAATAAATAAAAATAAACAACTGAGATAAATAATTCAATGAAGGTAAATATTTTAATCCCCATTTCATGGATGAGGAAACAGAGGCAGAAAGATTAAGTCATTTTTCTATACTCCAACAGCAAGTATGGGGCAGAACTCGGATTCAACCTATAGCTATATGATTCTTTCCACTATATCTTGCTATATCTCAGAAAAGAACTATCACAGGTAAAGGAGAGAAAGATGTGGTATTTATGTTGAAATTAAACCATGGTTTCTTGATCAAGGAAGTCTCTAGCTCTATTCCTAAAGGAGGCAAAGTATTTGGATAGAATTTGCATTGGACACAATAAAAAGTAAAGTGCAGATATTCACTAAATTGTGTTTGGAAAAGAAAAGATTAATTTGGCTACAATGGAATATAGAAGGATATAAGGAGAAGGAGGTAAGGCCTTTGTTGGAAGAACATAGAGTGACAGATGAAAAGATCTTTACTATTCTACCTGCAATTCATGGAATTTTTTAAGTGAAGGAGAAGCCTGATAGTTGTGATACAGGAAGATTAATCTGGTCACTGTGAATAAACAAAAGGCTGGAGAAATGAGAGATTAGATGTCAGGGTGTCTGGTTAAAGGCCATTACCATCGTGTGAAATTCAGTTAAGGTGATTGCAGTGAAATAAACCAATGCAGAAAAATTACAAATAACATAACTAGAAAAAAAATGATTAACAGGTGGGATTTGGGATGAAAGTAGCAACAGGGAAGGAGTTAGCCCAAAGCTGGAGAAGAGTACAGCTATTCATGGAAATTAGAAGGTCAAGAATGGGCCCAAATTGCAGAAAGGAATGTTAGGTTTCGGAAGTGATGTATCTGAAATTGTCATGCTCAGGCTATAAATCAGTGACCTGTACTCTTTATTTTCAGCCCACGCCTTCAGTTATACTTTATCTTTCCTTGGCCATCTCAAAGTTCTTTCCAAAAAAGATAGGCCCTTTCATGATTCTAACTCCCTGAAAAACAGAGTGAAGTCCTCTGTCTCTTGACAGTTTTTGTGTTCATCTGGAAAGTTAACTTTAATCAAACTCATCTCACTCGAATCATTTTTTATTTGTATATCAAAATATCAGCAGAGATGTCAGTAGTCATAATTTATTTGTGATCTTATTGCACAAAACATTTAAAACAAAAAGGTAATAAAAAAATAAGAAAAAAATACATGAAAAATACCAAAACACATGATATGTATCCCCTTTTCATATTCTGTTAAGATGGCAATATTTCTGCATCAGAATTTCTTCTTCTCTGAGAAATCTTGGTTTTTGCTCTCCAGGTCCTCTAGCTGATTGGATGAGGCTAACCCACAGTATAGAGGGCAATCTCCTTTACTTAAACTCAACTGATTTAGATGTTTACCTCATCTACAAAATAGCTTCATAGTAACTCCTCAATTAGCAATTGATTAAAAAGCTGGGTACTATAGCCTGGCCAACCTGACACATAAAACTATCGTGGATATATTTAGCAAACTGCTTTTATGACAGTTTGGGGGTTTTCAAAGAGTAATTCATTTTTAAAATACTCATCGAGTGTCTTTTATGTGCCACGCACTAGTAAGAGCATGAACTTATGGATATTAAGCAGGCTGAAATAAAATCCTTGCCTTCAAGAAATATACAGTATTTTTAGAAGATAGATATATAAACATATTAATATGATACAACTTGATGAATGTTAGTTTTATGCACAAGCAGTGGAAGATGGGAACACAGGGCTGGGGGAATTTCTCCTGAGCAGTTGGTTCAGAAATTTTTCCTGGAGAAGGTAACATCTGAACTAAATCTTTAAGGATTTTCTAATTTACTAAGCAAAACTCATTGGAATCTGTTATGCCAGGTGCAATTCTAGGGGCTGGGATTCTATAAAAAAGATCTCAACTTTCATAAAGATAATGTCCCGTGGGGAGATAGGGGTAAAAGACAATAAAATAAGCAAAGAAATAATTACAATCTCTGATAGTGATTAGGGTTACTTACAATATATCAAGGTTATGCGATGTAGCCTACTTTTTGCTGCTGTAACATTTGAGCTGAGACATGAAAGACAAAAAGGAAAGAATTAGTAAGGGAAAGGAAAGGCATTTCCAAGCTCTGGAGACAGCAAGTGCAAAAGCATACACCAGCTACAGCCAGAACAGCATAAAAGAAATTTATTTATTTAAAATTTGGTTTTGAAAAACACTTGATCTAGTCTAATTGCCACATTTTATTTACATTAAATTTAAATATTAAACAATACCTTAAATCTAATTTAAATTCATTTTCCTGGACTTAAATTGTAACTATGCTTTATCTCTTGTCTCCCATCTTCTTTCCACTATTCTTCTGATGTTTCAGGTATATGTGAATTTGCTATAACTGAATTACAAACTCTTAAGTAACAGGAACTCTTTTTTACCTGGTGTACAGTTTAAGAACTCATTGAACACTAAATACTGAATGACTGAAGAATGGAGATGGTAGGCTGATAACAGCTCCCGAAAATACATCCACATCCTAATCCCTGGAACCTGTGTATATCACCTGGAATGCTAAAGTTTTTGCAGATGTGATTGAGTTAAGGATCTCGAGATGAAGAGACTATCCTGGATTATCTGGGTAGGTCCTAAGTGTCGTCACAAGTATCTTTAGAAGAGAGAGGCAGAGGGAGCTAAAATCCAGAAGAGGAGGACGAGACAATGTCACCATGAAGATAGAGGTTGGAGGGATGTGGCCGCAAGTCAAGAAATTCCCGCAGCCACCAAAAACGGGAACCAGGGACAGAATCTCTCCTAGACTCTGTGGAGAGAATGTGGCCCTGCCAACACCTTGATTTTGCCCAAGGGAAACTGATTTCAGATTCCTAGCCTCCAGAATGGTAAAAGAATAAAGTGCTATTATTTTTGGCCACCAAGTTTGTGGTAATTTGTTTACAGCAGCCACAGGAAACTATTACAATGGATTCCCAGCATATCAAGGAACAGAGATGTGTGGTTTTAGCAAAACCTACTGGATGGCAGGCTTATTCTGAAGCAGAAGAGAATAAAATGTTGCCTAAATAATGCTGACCACCAAAACTCCTGCCCCAGACTCAGCAGTACGAGCAGACGCTGGAAATCTATGTACGTGTAAAATGACGTGAACATTTTGTAGTTTCTGATATGAACTTTATAAGCATTCTACTCCAGAAATATTTACAACAAACTAATTACGCCTTCACACGAACCCCTTGCTAGACATTTTTAAACAATTTAGCAAGGAAAACTATCACAACTTAACATTTTTGATGTCAGTAAAGTGTGCTATGCTTTTGACCTTGAAAATTAAAAGTTGTCATAGATTTTGAGTCATGAAATGAATGTTATATATGATCTTAAAAACACATAGGTAGAGTTTAATTAGTTCTTAGAAGTTCATAGTATTAAATATATACTTCAGACTATAGTATGGAGTTGCTGACAAATCTTGGTATTAACGTTACTAAACCTATTACCATGTTCTGAAATGTCACCAACAGTGAGTCCACATATTATAAAGAGTGAATATGGTGCATGGCTTCAAGGTTTGACTTAAAATATAAGTTTCAATATTTATACCTCATCCAAATCAGGGTGCCATTTGAACTAACATGCTTAACTAAATAAATTTATCACTGAGTAATTACATTAAGCACAAATTTATCTTAAAGTTGTCCAAATATCTTTTCATTGAGGAAGGTAGTAGTTACTTTGATAGAGTGTTAACAAAGCCCCAGGAATTATAAGATTGTGTGTTCCTGCAGATATATATATGTGCAATAATGGTAGAATTGTTCTGCTTTAATATTTGGATCTTTCACATGTGTGTCTATGTTAATAAATGCCCACAATGAAATATAATCTTAATGAAGTTAAACACAGAAAAATACATTGTAAATTATAGGTTTTAAGATGATCTAATGGCCTATTGATCATCAAGTCACACATCTTTTTATAGAAGACCAGGCTAAAACATAGATATGAGTGATCTGGCTAACAGCATATAGCAAGCTGTTGGAAAAGCCAGGAATAAAGCTCAGGTTTTCTGACTCCTTCCTAGTCCAGACTCTTTATAAGCACCAGGACTGATCATTTCCATTGTAAAAGATTCTGGCACAAGTTGCTAAAGATAGATGTCTTTGAGAGTATCAATAAAAAACATGCTCTGAACATATATAACTATGAATCAATTTTAAAATATTAAATTGAGGTCCTCAAACAATTAATAATAGAAGTACGATATGATCCAGTAATCCAGCTACTGGGTATATATTCAAAGGAAATGAAAATCAGTATGTCAAAGAGAGATCTACACTTGCATGTTTATTGCAGCATTGTTCACCATAGCCAAGATATAGAATCAACCTTAGCATCCATCAATGAATGAATGGATGGAGAAAATGTGTTATATATACACAGTAAAATATTATTCAGCCTTAATAATGAATGAAACATAGATGAACCTGTAGAACATCATGTTAAGTGAAATAAGGTAGGCACAGAAAGACCAGTACTGCATGATCTCATTTATATGTGGAATCTAAAAAAATGTCAAACTTACGTGATACATGTAGATCCTCAGACAATATTTGTTTTTAAAACACAAATCTTGTTATTCCCTTGGAGAGCAGTTCTGCTCAGCATCACATCATCAGTTGTGTCCCAGCCCTTGGAACCAGTGCAGAGAGAGACTCATTAGGACTATTTTAAGGCAAAATGCTTAAATCCCCATTATACATTTAAGAATGTGCCGCCAGCAAATGCTGTTTGGAATGACTGGGAGAACCTTTTCCCCTTTCACTCAGATGTGAGGCTTTTAACCTTACATACATGTCTGTTTCACTCATCCATCCAACAGTGTGTCCTTAGTAGACCCTATTATGTGTCAAGCTTTGTGTAAATGCATAATTTTGTAAATTATGTTCCTGTCCTCAAGGAGATTATAAACCATCCTCAAATGTGGAAGTCAAGGTTGTTACATAAATACTGAATTTATACCATAAAAACTCCAGAGACTATGTGGGTTTCTTTGCCTCAATAAAATTCATGGATTTGCTGAAAACTAAGCCAGAAATTAATTTTTGTCAAATAAATCATATCCCCTCATTGCTTAAAAAAGTAAAATAAAAAAGTCCAACTTATAGAAACAGTATGATAGTGGTTACCAGAGGCTGAAGGGTAGAGAATGGGGAGCTGTTGGTCAAAAGACACAAAATTTTAGTTAGACAGGAGAAATAAGTTTAAGTGTTCTATTTTACACCGTGGTGACTATAGTTAACAACAACATTTGAGTACTTGAAAACTGCTAAGAGAGTAGATTTTAAGTGTTTTTGCCAAAAAAATGATAAGTATGTGAGGTAATGAATATGTTAAACAGACCGATTTAGCTGTTCTGCAATGTATTCATATATCAAAACATCACGTTGTATACCATAAATACATAAAATTTGTACTTGTCAAATTAAAAAATAAACAAATATTCAAATTTGAAAGGAAAATCTGTTTTATCTTTCAAAGAAAATTCAGAATTTATATATAAAATTTTAAAATGTAAAAATGTCTACATTTGAATTTTCTAATACAAAATGTCACTCTTTATCACTGAGGAGTAGGTATAAAGTATTAATTTAAACCTCTTTTATGGCAACTCAAAAATATTTTAGTATTACCTGAAATAGTCTCATTTATCTTAGTCATTAAAGATCTATAACCCATTATGTGTGTGCTTCTCTATTGAAAGGGAAAGACCTAGTTTTGAGCCTTTGCTTTGGAAAATTATGACGCCTTGACTCTTTTGTCTCCTCTATAAAATGGACTTTTGAGAATATCCCAACTAACTTGTAATTATGATAAGAATTAATATATGGAAGTGCTCTTTAATCTGCCCGTGCTTTGTATATGTTGTGCGTGTGTGCACACCTCTGTGTTTGCATGTGCTTGTGTGCCTGCGTTTGTGATAATAATTTCTATCCTCTTGGTCATTAGGTTCTAATAGTGCAAGGAGAAAGGGCACGTTTATTAAGAAAGCAAAAATGGAAGAAAGAAAAAGAAAGAAGAAAATACTTCCCTCCACAAAATGTAGATTTAAAGCGAGAGATGACTATATTTAATCAAAACTACAACTACTGCTTCTCATTGTCAGGTATATTAATATCTCTAGGAGTTACATGTGGATTAAATGCTTAAATAAATTATTGGGGATAGATAGCTAGGTACCCTGACAAATAAGAGATGGGTAACTTTTAAAACTCAGATTCCAAAAAAATCTCTGATTCTTTCATTTCTACAATCTGTGTTTTGTTCTGTACAAAATAAAACAATATAGTTAGGATCAAAATTACAAATCTAAAAGAGACCAGGACTGGGAAGCAGGGGACCCAAGTTCTACTCTTCAGTCCTTACTCGCTGTGTGTGTGACCTTGAACAAATCACTAAATCCTCCTGGGCTTCAGCCCTATCACTTTCAAAATGAAGGGGGTCTAAGGTCCCTCCAGCTTTAACACTTGGTGACACTATGATTCCAATTCTTTGCTTCTCTCTGACAATATTTGACACTTTGTTGACATACTGTCAGAACACTTCACACATTTTTCGAAAGCTGTAATGGAGCAATATCGGATCATTAATGCAGAGTTTTAAGAGAAACTTTAAAATATCTTTCACTGGATATTTGTTACAACAACTAAGTTTATGCTGCTGGATTCCTCAGTGATGGATAGATAGATACTCTACAAGAAAGCCAGCTTTGTTAGGTTCGTATACTATGAGTAATAGAGCTGTAATACAAGTATGCGTGACAAAAATATCTTCATGCAGAACTTCTGCTTAGTCCTACTCAGCTAATGATACAGAGATAAAATGTATCTGTGCTTAAAAATTAAAAATTAATAAAAATTCTCTATTTTTGTGTGTATGTATGCACATCGATGTGTGTCTATGTATATATGTAAGTTGAAAAATTCTGGAAAAATAGCAAAAAGATGCATAAATTATAATGTTTTACTAGATACTTCTGCATCATTTGACTTTTCCACAATGGGCATATATATAACTATTTAATTTAAAACTAAACTGAAGAAAGATAAACATTTCTAGCTTTATGCAAAGTTGTACACATTTGTTTTGTAGCTGTCTGTTTCTTCCTTTTGCCTTCCTTTCCCTTTATCAATGGCTTACACGTATGTGTATGTGTGTATGTATCTATATGTATATATATTTTTTACCAGCCTGTGTGTGTGTGTGTGTGTGTGTGTGTGTGTGTGTGTGTATCAACTACATCCACTGTCTATTGAGCATTGACAGCATCCCAGGCAAGGATCTAAACACTTTAGTTATGATATACCACTCAGTACTCATATCACCCTGAGTGGATTATTTTCACTACCAGGTGTTGATAAAGCTATGCTGCTGAATGCCTATTTTCTAGGCATCTTCATTTTTTTTTAAAACAGGAGAACAATCTACGCCTATGTTAGCAATTATTATATTCAGAAGTTTACCCACCTCAGACAGGTATGAAGATATCCTCCTCTAGACCGTTTAACAATCCCTTTCATTCTCCTTCTCCTGTGCAGAATTACCAATATTCATTTGCCCCTTTCAGCCTTAATTTATGTCCTAGCCACCCTTCCCATCACACATACACTTTATTTATTCTAACGTACTTGACAATATTTCAGATTGTGTGCTTTGCGTGTGTGTGTGCTATTATCTTTCATATTGCTTCCCAAATTGGTGCTGAAGAGTGGTTTTGCCATTCCTTATACAGGATTTAGTTTAAAGACCAAACACATCATTGGAATTATACAAACAGAGATACTGCCATAGCCAAGTAGAGAATCAGAATATTGTTTATTAATTGTTTATGCTTTTCATACAAGTAACACAAGCTACTGATGAAGTATTTCTTTGATAAAGTATGATAGAATCCCTGTGCAAGCTGTTTAGCCCATGTCCTGGCTCTGGGCAGAACTGAACTTCAGAATGATAACAGTCTGCCATTTGCTTAAAAATATCTAGAGAAAGAGATTGCCTTATTCTCACAGGTGAATTATTTTACGGCACTTTAGTGAAGGAACAAAGATGTATTATTTAACAGCTCTCCAAATCATAGAAAATGGCTTAAATTTATTAATTGATTTTATCCATTTACTTTAAAAAAGTAAATAAAGTAAAGTAGAATAAATGAGCCATAGAGTTTCAGCCTGCTGAATATTTTAAGCCAAGCTGGAAATTAATGAGGTGATTAAGGAAAAAATGGTGAAAGGAGGAAAAAGAGGCCTTAAACACTTAATCTGTATGAACACAATTGTAAACACTTTTTATTCTATTGAATGAAAATATAAGTATTTGGGGGCAATATACACTCCTTACCCTGAGCACTGCCACCTAGTAGAGGCTCTTTGAGTGACAGTCTTGGTCCCCGAGTGGGACCTTTCTTTGACACCTTTCTCAGCAGTCCTCTGCCCACCAGTGGGCCTGCAGGAATGGATCCTGCTGAGGGAGCCTCACACATAATTTCCCTCCCTCATGCTCCTGTGGCCATGCTGAGCTGGCATGAAGGAAAATAAGCTAGAGTAGCAGAGATACATCTCATGTGAAGTACTAGGCCATAGTTGAAGTAGCAGAGATGTCATTGTCAATCAAGGCAATTTTCCTTACTTTGTAGCAAGTCTAACACAGTTAACTCAGATAATCATCCCCATGGTAATACGAGTCAATTAGGTCTGGAGATGCAAATCTATGCAATTTGTAAACAATCCCAAGAGTAGCCAGAAGGCTAGCGTAGTTACCTGTCCCTTCACATTCAAAGGGATTTCATGTTCAAAGGCTCCCATATGGCCACATGATAATGCATGTTAAACGACTATGGCAGGTGCATGTTTTTAAAAAATTAATATTGTTACTAATAACATTAATTGTTAATTTTATCTTTAAAAAATGGAACTAAAAAATAAATGCAAACTTTTGCCAAAAGGCAGTGCCAACAGTGTGTTTTATTAGGACTCATTCTAGCCTTCTCTCATGCTTCAATTCTCTCTCCACATAACAAAACGCTTGCCAGTTAATGTGGACCTGATGTAGTTGTTCTTGTCAGAAGGTCAAACACACTGAATCTGCTGCCAGAGCCAAGTTCAGAGGAAATGTATGAAAAACACAGAAAGTTAAAACCTTATGGTGAGCTATAAATACTCATAAATACACTAAAATTTATAGTTCATTATGCTCCTGTTTTGTTCTTTCTGCCAAAGTCAAAGAGCACATGGACTTTCGTTTTAAAAGAAATTTACTGTACATCAGGGAGCAAGCCACATGGTGGTCCAAAACGTCGCCAATTCTCAGCAGGTCAAATAGGTGCTGATTGCGGATTTGAACTAGGTTCATCCTATGCCACGCTATATATGAACATTGGATTTTGAATGCAGGGCACGTGTGTATGTGTACTTTGAAATTACTCTCTAAAGTCACTGTTGCTAGAAGCTATCTCACCATTCAAATAAATGATAGGGGAATTGCCAGTAAGTTTTCCCAGTTTTCTAATCTCATAAACTATGTAAAAATATCCATTAAAAAGGAAGTAGCATGTCTATGGTAATTGTACTAAGCATAGATGCTTTATGCAGCTCTGGAACCATCAGGTTAAATCAATTTTTAGAAAGTTTGGATCTGAAACATTTTTAATTTTACTATATTTTAGTATTACTTCTGATATAAATTTCTGTTTCTTTCAATATAAAGCTATTTATGAATTTATTTTTAATTCAGTTTTATTTAACAAATGTATTCTCTACCTAAAAATAAGCCTCTTACTGTGAAATCATAGCTTCATAGTATATTTGAAGAAATACAATAGGCATATCGTGTACCATTTTGCTACTCAATTGTGTGGTCTGGAGACCAGTAATATTCGCCTAGCTTGAGGGCTTGTGAAAAATTCAGAATTTTAAGCCCCTTTCCAGAACTACTGAATAAGAATCTGCATTTTAACATAATTCCCCTATGATTTTTTTTCACACTAAAGTTTGAGAGACATGGATATAAAACAATAGCTCAAATAGCAAGGATATTTAATACCAATGTTTTCTTAGCAGAAAAGCAAAAATGTGCTTAAAATCCAGCTAGTTACAAGGGAGCAATTTAATTTCTGACCACAAAGTAATAAGGTTCATATTATTCAGAATTATTTTGCAGGACACTGATCAAAATGTTTTCTAAATGATACCCCTTAGGATTTAATTCCCCCACCACACAATCTTATGTATTTTCAAGAAAGCTGAGTTTTGCCTTAATTATGTAAATTAAATTCAGACATAAATAATCAGTCCTTGGTAAGTCCCATTGACTAGAAAATTTGCAGATTTCCTCTCCAGTGATATTTAATCTCACTAATTTATCTAACAGTTTGTTTTGTTTCAATCTGTTTCTTTATAAATGAAATATGGCAACATTAAAAAACACAACTGTAAAATAAAAGATTTTCATTTTTTAAAAAACTGTGGCCCATGGATACGAAGGACCTATCTTTCTTCCACCAAAGTTGCCTCTCAGGGTCAGGTTAGAAATTCATTGCCATGGCAATGGGAAGGACTGCCTAGGAGGCTACCTGAGCTTATACCTGGCCTTGTATAACAAAGATCATTAATCTCCTGGTCTCCCCATCTGAGTCTTTTGAAGGGCTATAAACACACCTACTGTGTTAGCCTTTTCAGAGATATTTTGAAAGAACTAATATCTACAGTGTTTTAGCCATATCAAACGGAGCAAAATCTGACGTGAACCTGCCATGTAGCGCCTGCTCTCCTAGCACTCATGAATATCCCACTTGAAAGAGCCAACATCTCTTTCAAAACTCCTAATTTTAAAAGCAAAGACTCAGTTTATAAATATATCACAACGTGATATTTATCTATCAAAGCTACTTAATCTTTTGGGGGCTCTATTTTATGGCCACTTTGAAAATCTGACAATTCTGAAATTTTTTTTCCAGATAAATTCATGTGGACATTTATCTTGAAAGCTATGTATATAATTTCAAGGATTTCAGTGGCCTCCATGTGTCTATTCCAAGGAATGCAGTGGAAGAACCCTAGCTACATGTGGCTCACCAAATTCTGTGCAAAATTATCAAGCCCTAATATGCACTAAAATAGATATTTAACTTACAAAATATCTCTAGCAGACATATATACTTTGTTTCTCCGTTGATAAGTATGTTTATTTTCAAAATTGCTCTTTTTCAGAGAATGCAAATTCTTAATGTTAAAAAGTTTATGCTTGAAAATTGACCATTCTTGAAAGGATTATGGATTATTTCATTAAAACTCTCTTCCCAAATATTAATTAGGAACTCATGAGTTACTTTCCTCTGATTCCTCAAATTTCAGAATGGGAATAATACCTGCAAAAAGTTTTGATATATTTACATAAAGAGTGACTGAATGAAACAAGTCTAATCAACAGCAGCATAGGAGGAGAACTATCCAACAAGCTAAGGATATGCCACACTGGGAGCTTCTAGGAAGTATATAGTAAAAGCATTCCATTCACAGACTCATTACTATCAAGATGGTAGGGAGGGATGGTGGACTGGAATCAGAGCAACCTCTCTCATGAGCATGTTGATTTTATACTGACTTTAAAATTCAACATTGATTTTATTTGGGTTAGCACATGCTAATGCCTTCAAAAGTGCAGAGTTTTGAGCATTGTGTAAGCTGGGCATGCCAGAGAAAAGACAGCAATCTTTTGTAGGTAAAGTATTATCACTTATCATACAAACTCCATTCTGACCTAAGTTTTCACCATGTGTCCTGTGGCTGTATCTTATCTTAAAATGAACAATGAACATAATTTTACACCACTGAAGCCATCTAATCCAAGACTGAATATCTAAAGACTATTTAGAGAAAGGAGTTTCTGGCATGCTTTAACTAGTAGATGAAGAACAATATGGGTTAGAGGAGGGCTGTAAAGGATTTTTCATAAACATAAATTATTACAAAGCATCTGTTTATTCCATCTTTCCCAAAATTTTTAGGATTACATTTTATTAAATTCAGCATTGCAATGAAGCTGGCAAAGTAGCTATTTTAACCTTAGACTATATTATTAGAAACACTATAACCAGAGTATGGCAGATATAATTCTGATGGAATCTTGGGGCTCCACTTTGCACAACTGTAGCATTCCAGACCTCATCATTAAAAACTGGAACACAATTATGTAGTAACCAGAATGGTGAAGGAATTAAAACTTTGAGGATGGAGACAAACATACAAATTGTCTTCAAATATTTGGTGAATTTCCTAGTAGAATACAGAGTAGATTCCTTTTGTGTGGCTCTGGAGGGAAAACCAAGAACCTAACAGGTGGAAATTATAACCATATAATAAAAGTGGGATGGACTGCTTCTTAGAGATGTACTATTTGAAGAGCTATAAACACACCTACTGTTTATTGGCGAATGTATGCCAGACAAACCTAGGACAGAGACCTGGATAAGAAGCCATGAATCCCCATATGTCGATTCACATTACATTTTTGTTTACCAGACTCACAATTTTTCTTTTTACATATGTCAAGCAATACCTTGCTAGAGTACCCACTTGTTTTATTTCTAATGGCATATTCACTAGACAATGTCCTAGATCCCAGGTTACTATTCCATCTTTGTAGTTTCTATGGCCATTGTACACCCCTATTCTCTAATGGCTGTGGGCCATGATCTGGCCTCTCCCATTCAGTGATCCCATTATTTCCATAAAAACCACAGAACCCCATTCCATTGTGCCTTCCATCGTTATACCTTGCCTACAGAGGACAGCACCACTTAACTTTCAAGGATGTTGGGAATATTCTCTTGGCCTCATCTGAGAAATGCTCAGGGGATGATAGTATGGGTCACTCATCACAGATGCACTCCAGCATTCCCTTCTCCTTAAACCTACAGTATGCCAAGAATATGCCAGAATTACATCCTCATTGATTTTAGGCCATTGTTAAGTTCAGGCTTTGTTTTTTAATTGACAAACAAAAGTTATATATATTTATGGTGTACAACATGATATTGAAATTGCTGAATCTATGAATTACCATATTGATAGTTCTATTTTTAATTTGGGGGGAACCTCCATTCTATTTTTTATACTGTACTAATTTACATTCCCACCCATGGGGCACAAATGTTCCCTTTTCTCCTTGCCAACACTTGTTATCTTTTATCTTTTTGATAATAGCCATTCTAACAGGCATGAGGTAATATCTCATTGTGGTTTTAATTTGTATTTCCCTGATGATTAGTGATGGTGAGCATTTTTTTCATATACCTATTGGTCATATGTATGTCTTCTTTTGATAAATGTCTATTCAGGTCCTCTGCCTGTTTTTTCATTGGATTATTTATTTTTTCACTATTGGGTTGTTTGTGTTCCTTATGTATTTTGGATACTAATCCCTTATCAGACATATGCTTTGCAAATATAGTCTCCCATTCTGTAGCTTGTCCCTGCACTTTGTTGATTATTTCATTTGCTTTGCAGAACTTTTTAGTATAATGCAATCCCATTTGTCTATTTTTGCTTTTGTCACTGGTGTTTTTGGGATCGTATCCAAAAAATCATGGCCCATACCATTGTCATGGAGATTTTCTCCCATTTTCTTCTAGAAATTTTATCATTTCAGATCTTACATTTAAGTCTTTAATCTATTTTGAGTGGACTTTTGTATATGGTATGAGATAAACATCTAATTTCATTCTTCTACATACAGATAACCAGTTTTCTCAACCTCATTTATTGAAGAGATTGTCTTGTTCCTATTGTGTGCTCTTGGCATCTTTGTCTAAAATGCCTGCATTTATTTCTGGGATTTCCTTTACAGTTTGAATGCATTTTATTTCTTTCACTTGCCTAAATGCTCTGGCTATAACTGCCAGTACGATGTTGAATAGAAGTGATATGGCAAGAGTGAGGATCTTTGTCTTATTCCTCATCATAGAGAAAAAGGTGTCAACTTTTTATCATTAAGTATGATGTTAGGTTGTGCTGGTGGTATAAGGCCTTTATTGTGTTAAGGTATATTCCTTCTACACCTAATTTTTTTCAGAGTTTTTATTATCAAGAAAGGATGTTTAATTTAGTCAAATACTTTTTCTGTATTATTTGAGATAATCATATGGTATTTGTCCTTAATTCTTTTAATCTGTATCACATTTATTGATTTGCATGTGTTAAACCATCTTTTTATCCCAGGAATAAAACCCATTTGATCTTAGTGAATGATCCTTTAATGAGTTGTTGAATTCTGTTTGCTAAGATTTTTGAGGATCTTTGCATCCATATTTATCAGGGATATTGACTTGTAATTTTTTTTTTCTTGTAGTGTCTTTGGCTTTGATATCAAGTAAATGCTAGCATTATAAAATGAATCTGGAATTATTCTTTCCTCTTCAATTTTTCAAAAATCTTTGAGACACCTTCCACAAAAATTAACTCAAAGTGGATCATAGGCCTAACCTAAATGTAAAACATAAAACTATAAAATTTCTAGATGATAACATGGGAGAAAATCTAGATGGCCCTCAGCATAGTGATTACTTTTTAGATAAAACCGCAAAGGCATGATCCATGAAATAAAAACTTGATAAGCTGGACTTCATTAAAATACAAAACCTTTGCTCTGTGAAAGACTCTGCCAAAAGAATGAGAAGACAAGCCACAGACTGAGAGAAAATATTTGCAAAAGAATTCTAATAAAGGACTGTTGTCCAAAATATACTAAAAAACTTTAAAATCCAACAATAAGAAAATGAACAACCCAATTAACAAGTGGGCAAAAGACCTAAACAGGCTCCTCGAGGTAGAAGATACATAGATGGCAAATAAGCATATAAAAAGATCACAACATCATATGGCATTAGGGAAATACAAATCAAAACAACAATGAAATATTACTATACATCTATTAGAATAGTCAAAATCCAAGACACTGACAACAGTAAATGCTGGTGAGGATGTGGATCAATAGGAATTCCCATTCATTGTTGGTGGGAATGCAAACATTGGAAAATAGTTTTGGTAGTTTCTTACAAAAGTAAATATACTCTTTCCATACAATCTATTAACAGCAATTGTGCTCTTTGGTATTTACTCAAAAACATTGAAAAGTTATGTCCACTCATAAATATGGATGTTTATAGTGGTTTATTTATAAATGCCAAACTTGGAAGCAATTGAGATACTCTTCAGTCAGTGCATGTATGTATAAAATTTGGTACATCCAGAGAATGGGATTCAGTGCTAAAAAGAAATGAATTATCAAGCCATGAAAAGACATGGGAGAACCTTAAATGCCTATCACTAAGTGAAAGAAGCTAATCTGCAAAGGTTACATACTGTATGATTTCAAGTATATGACATTCTGGAAAAGGCGAAACTATGAAGATGGTGAAAAGATCAGTGGTGGCCAGAAGTTAGGGCATAGAAAGGAATGACTAGGCAGAGGACAGAGGGTTTTTAGGGCACTGAAAACTACTCTTTATGATACTGTAATGTTAAATACATTTCATCATATTATTTGTCAAAACCCATATAATGTCCTCCACCAAAAGTGAACTCTAGTGTAAACAATGGATTTTTTGTGATAACAATGTGTCAATGTAAGTTTATAAAGTGTAATAAATGCACCACTCCTGTATGATATGGTATGTTGACAGTAGGGGAGGCTGTTCATGT
>RJWJ010017512.1:0-32892 GCA_004363605.1 Indri indri
ATAGTCATTTATGTATATATTTACAACTGAAATCACATAGTAATATTTGCCCTTATTATATATAATGTGCTCTGATATTTTCTGTTCTTAACTATTATCTTCCATGTCAATAAAAATGGTAGTTTGTAACTCAAATTGATTTCATAACACAGTAATGGGTTGCTACCCGTGGTTTGAAAAATATTGACTTAACCCAGCATGACAAAGCATTCTCGTACAATGAGAACCTTTGTAGAGATTCAATAAGATGACTTCCTCTTTCTTGAAAAATAATTTTTGGGGAAAATCTTACCTTCTAATTGGGCATTTGTGGTACTTTGAATAATTGATGGCCTTTTCTTTTAACTATGTAGTTAGAAATAGAAATGAAATTAAATATTCTGTTCATAGTAGTGACAAGCTACAAAGTACCTAGTGACAGATTTAACAAATAAGGTATAAAACATCTTTTGAAAAAAGCATGAAATATTATTTGAAGATATAAAATAAATTTTAAATTAGTAGGAGATATACTATGCTTTTGAATGGAAAGATTTTCTGTCATAAAAATATCAACTAATCCAAAATTAATATATAAATTTAATGTAATTCCAATCAACATTTCAATATTTTTTGTGAGAGACTGTTCGAAGTGGTCTTATTTTTGTGTATATCTGAAAATTTTCATTTAAAGGTATTTTAAATTTATAAAATAGCTATTTATCTCTTTGCAACTTTTTTTCTTTTACCATTCTTTTTGTAACTTATCTCTATCGATAGATGTACACCTAGTATATTCATTTTATTGATAATCAGTCCTTTGTGTGACACTAGCAATAGGAGGGTTCCAATTTCTCCACATTCTTGCCAATACTTGTTGTTGTCTATAATTTTACCCATCCTAGTTGGTGGGATTGGTATTTCATTGTGGTTTTGATTTATGTTTCTTTAATGACTAATGATGTTTATATTTCTCTAATGACTGATAATTGCATGTGCTTATTAGCCATTTGTATATCTCTTTGGAAATATATTTGAATGTCTATTTAATTCCGTTATTTTTAAATTGGGTTATTTATCTTTTTATTGCTGAGTGTAAGAGTACCATATGTTTTTCTTTATTTTTTTTAAAGTATTGCTATATTCGTTTGAAAGACTAATTTTTCCTCCTCCTATTGGAAGGTCCTGTCCAAAATGCACTGATGTCTTCGCAAGTGTCAGTGAGCCAAGGATATAATTTCCAGCTTCCAGGATCCTATCCTCATCTAATACCAGCAAAGACTTTGAATCCAGCCTCTGGACAGTCTAACTATGGTGGTTCTCAGGGATCTGGGCAGACTCTTAATAGACCACCTGTGGCCTCTAATCCAGTAACACCTTTGCTCCATAGTGGTCCTGTTCCCCAAATGCCACTACCTGCTTCTCAGAACCCAGCTGCTACACCAATGCCTTCTGGTAGCTTTCTTCCTGGAGCCAACCTACCACCACCTTCGAATTGGCAATATAATTATCCATCCACAGGATCACAGACAAACCATTGTCCTCGTGCATCACCTCAACCACCTGTATCTGGGAATACAAGTTTAACAACAAATCATCCGTATGTTTCTTCTGGAGATCCTTCACTTCAAAATAGCTTCTTAAAGTCAGGTAGTATTTTTATAGGAGTGTATAAAATGTGGAAATACGAAACTTTTGCTTGTTTAGATGTTTGAATTAATACTTAAAGCCTTAAAAACATATGGAAAATTACTGGCTTTTAAAATCATTATTAGTCTTTATAGCAATTCCTTTTCTAATCTCTGAATTAATTCAAATAACTTAAATTTAAGAATTGGTCCTGCCTTGCTTCTTTCTTTTGAAGGTGTCTTCTGTTTTTCTTTGAGTTACCATGGTATTTCAGGGATTCGGGTATGCATGCAGAACCACTTCCTTAGGAACTGGCCATTGCTTTAATGAACTGGGTTCTATCATACAGCTAGAGAAGGTGAATAAATGCCTGTGGTCTGTCTTTGGTCATCTGAGGTTTGAGTTACCTTTTTGGCATGGCTGTTTTGGGGCCATAAGCTGTGTAGAATCTTGGAGGAGCAGGTGAAAACATGATGCTTTCGGAGTGAGGAGCATATTGAATACAGCATTACTGAGCAGTCAGTTCTACTCAATAACTCCATGCAGTGGACAGAGATTTTTTTTCTGTTTTTTAGACAGAGTCTTGCTCGGTTGCCCAGACTAGAGTGCAGTAGCGCAATCACGGCTCACTGCAACCTCCAACTCCTGACTTTAAGCAATCCTCCTTGCTCAGCCTCCCAAAGTGCTAGGATTACAGGCTTGAGTCACCACGCTTGGCCCTGGACAGAGATTTATATGGATGCTTTCTTCCAAGAGTTTTATAATTTTAGCTCTTACGTTTAGGTCTTTGATACGTTTTGAGTTAATTTTTGTATATGGTATGAGGTAAGGTCCAACTTCTTTCTTTCGCATGTGGCTATACATACAGTTGTTCCAGTACTATCTGATGAAAAGACTAGTCTTTCTCCCATTGAATTGTCTTGGCACCCTTGTTGAAAATCTGTTGATCATAAATTTAGGGTTTACTTCTAGACTCTGAATTTTATTTCATTGATCTGTATGTCTATTTTTATGTCAGTACCAAACATCTTGATTACTGTAGCCTTGTATTAATCTTTGAATTGGGGAATTGTGGCTCCTCTAACTTTTTTGTTTTCAAGATTGTTTTGGCTGTTCTGGTTCTCTTGCAGTTCCATATAATTTTTAGGATCAGCTTGTCAATTTTTGCAAAAAAAAAGATAGCTGGGGTTTTGATAGGAATTATGTTGAATCTGTACATCAATTTGAGAAGAAAGCTATGCATTATATTCTTAGACTGACTTTGATCTTTTTATTTTTTTTTAATTTTTTAATTTTTTATTTTTTCAGACAGAGTCTCACTCTGTTGTCAGGGCTACAGTGCTGTGGCATCAGCCTAGCTCGCAGCAACCTCAAACTCCTGGGCTTGAGTGATCCTCCTGCCTCAGCCTCCCGAGTAGCTGAGCATACGCCACGATGCCTGGCTAATTTTTTCTATATATATTTTTAGTTGTCCAGCTAATTTCTTTCTTTCTTTTTTTTTTTTTTTTTGAGACAGAATCTCACTCTTTTGCCTGGGGTGAGTGCCGTGGCGTTAGCCTAGCTCACAGCAACCTCAAACTCCTGGGCTCAAGCAATCCTACTGTCTCAGCCTCCCAAGTAGCTGGGACTACAGGCATGCACCACCATGCCCGGCTAATATTTTCTATATATATTTTTACCTGTCCAATTAATTTCTTTCTATTTTTGGTAGAGACGGGGTCTCGCTCTTGCTCAGGCTGGTCTCGAACTCCTGAGCTCAAACGATCCACCTGTCTTGGCATCCGGGAGTGCTAGGATTACAGGCGTGAGTCACCACGCCCAGCCTTTTAATTTTTAAATTTTTTTTAGAGACAAGGTCTCATTCTGTTGCCCAGCCTGGAGTGCAGTGGCCCAATCATAGCTTACTATAACCTCAAACTCCTGGGCTCAAGCATTCCTCCTATTTCAGTCACCCAAGTAGCTGGGACTACAGGCCCGTGCCACCATGCTTAGTTAAATTTTTAATTTTTTGTAGAGATAGGGTCTCCCTATGTTGCTTAAGCTTGTCTTGAACTCCTGGACTCAAGTGAATCCTCCCGCCTCACCCTTCCAAAGTGCCGGGATTAGAGGTGGGAGCCACCATGACTGGCTGATTTTTTTATTTTTTAATCTCAGCGTTTGGTCCTATCTGGTTCAGAAGTAGGTTCATTTAACCATTTCAGTTTCCTTTTTTGCTGTTAAAATTAGCAGGGTCTTATATACCTACCAACATTAATAGTGTTTCTTTGAAAAGCATTTAAAATTCTGTATTGGGATCTGCATATTGATTCAGTGAAGTAGTAATATCAATAGTTACCTTTTTTCCCTCATATATTTTTGTACGTATATATGACATATACTCCGTTGGGCTTGTAGTTTATTAACTGCTGACCTCCCAGAATGCTGGGATTACAGGCATGCATCATCGTGCCCGGCTTTCTCTTCCTAAGAGACCTCTAAAAGAAAATTCCTCATTTTTTACTTCTGGTTTTTCAACCCATAATTCATAGTAGGTACTTGATACTCTGATATCAAAACTGTGAGTATCTAAGTTATACTAAATTTCTAGTCCACATATTAAATTTTCTGAATTATTTTTTCTAATAGGCTACCTTTTAGCATCCTTACATTAATTAGCCTTAGGGATCTGAGAAGGCAGGTTCTGAAACTTCTACCTAGGAATGTTATAAATCAGGATTATTCAACTTGAAAAAACAATGTGTTTTATGAAATGTATCATAATCTGGATTCAAAAATATTCTTCTAAAAACTGTGAAAAATCTCAAAACTTGTATTCTGTTAAACATTAGCTAGTGAAGT
Source organism: Indri indri (assembly GCA_004363605.1). Classification (NCBI taxonomy): domain Eukaryota; kingdom Metazoa; phylum Chordata; class Mammalia; order Primates; family Indriidae; genus Indri; species Indri indri. The sequence goes on from RJWJ010017512.1 coordinate 4,447, forward strand.
CTTTGTGGGCAGATGTATTTTATATATTCTTGTTCATGGTGAGTTGGTAATGTACCTTGCCCTTTGTTCCTTTGACTTCTCTGTATTGCCATAGATGTATGTGAGTGCCTCTTGATAAGGAGGTTATATGGCAGTAATCTTTGTCTTCACTTTTATCAGCAAGGCACTGATTTGTCTTCTTGGGAGCTATAACGTTCACTAATAACAATAATTTCTCAATTTGGCCTTGGAGAATTTATTTAATAACAGTATTGAAACATTTTGGAAAATTCCCTACATTTATTCCATAAGTTTTATAAAAGACAGGATTAACTGTATGCTGTAAGTAAAATTTATTACTCATTTCACCTATAAACTCAGATGTTTAAAAAAAGCTTGGAAAGAAAAATTAAAGCGCACATTTATCACTGGTGTTTTTTTTTTTTGAGACAGAATCTCACTCTGTCACCTGGTTTAGAGTGCTGTGGCGTTAGCCTAGCTCACAGCAACCTCAAACTCCTGAGCTCAAGTGATCCTTCTGCCTCAGCCTCCCGAGTAGCTGGGATTACAGGTGCATGCCACCACACCCAGCTAATTTTTCTATTTTTAGTAGAGACGGGGTCTTGGGTCTCACTCTTGCTAAGGCTGGTCTCCAACTCCTGAGCTCAGGCGATCCTCCTGCCTCGGCCTCCCAGAGTGCTAGGATGCCAGCATGCCTAGCCGCAATGGTGTTTTATCTATTAATACTTTGTAGACTTTGTTCCTCCTCTTTGGCAAATGAGAAGGCAGAAGTAATGTGATTAACTTGAAAGAACGGGAGGTTGGGGGCTTTGAAATGTTGATATCACATAGAAGAATTTCCCTAAGAGTAACTGATCGTGTTTTTACACTGGTTAGAACTTATTGTCCAAATAGAAAAATGGTGAAATTAGGACAGTGAAATGCTTGGTAGATACAAGGACAAATACCATGTTATTCTTAGTTTACTTTGATGGGTACTTTTAAACCTGTCAGAAAGCAGTGTTTTATAATGTTTATATATAAACTTGGGATCAATTGCCAATTTTTAAGCCTAGGGCGTATTCTTAATATAAAATTTAAGCCATTCTAGAAGGTGAACTAGCCTTAACTATTACTAGGTAGACATTATGCAATGTATGAATTTATAATCTCATTTTTAACAGATTATACCCCAATAAAACAAAGCAAAATAAACCTAGGAGAATTTAGAATAACCACAATAGTCTGTGTTTTTACTCTAAAGTTATTTGGTATTAATTGAACAGATTAGTAAATATAGTTAACAAAATATTACAAAATTAATAAAATAAAATTAACATTTTATTCATGTTAATTTCTACTGGATATTTCACATGGCCTATTGAATCTCTATGATCAGTTAATAAAAAATAATTAATGAAAAGGGCATTGTAACTACTGTAGAAGTGATTTCATGCTAATTTTATATTTACTCTGCTTTAATAATTGATAGGTAGCATGGTAGGAGAGAGTTGGAAATTTATAAAATGTGCACATAGATTTTAAAAATCATAAATTTAAGAAGTTAATGTATTTCTGGTAATTCGTTGGTGATTATAATTAAAATGTAGTCCCGGTGTGGTAGCTCATGCCTGTAATCCTAGCGCTCTGGGAGCTAGCCTGGGCAACAGAGCAAGACTGTCTCAAAAAAAAAATTAAAATGTAAATTTGGAAGTTACTCAGCTTTGGTAAAAGGCTCTTTTTAGCCTTTGTCTTAACTTCTTAAGTGACATGTGAAAAACCAATGTTTCCATAGGTTCTTCTGTACCTCCCTTAGCAAATCCACCTCTGCCCACCACTTTTCAACCAGGAGCTCCTCCTGGGCCCCCTCCAGCTGGAGGCCCACCCTCAGTAAGGGCCCTCATGCCCCAGAAAGCATCACAGAGAGCTGTACCCCAACCCTCATTTAATTCGGCTATCAACCAAGAAGGTAAGTAAATCAAGAAACAAAATCAGGTACTGAAGTTTTGACTTATGGTAGAAAGATAAATATTATCTGAATTCTGTGCATTAGAATCCTATTTTTCCAGAAAATCTGGCTTTTGGTTAGGGATTGGCTTCAGGAAATAGAGTTTAAAAAAATTCCTCAAAAAAAAAAAAAAATTCCCCAGGAATTCCATTACCTTATGCTGGGCTATGACTAGCATTTGGGAACCGCTGCTCTTATCTTCTTTTGTTGTATAGATTTTTTTTTTAAATCATGGCTATATCAAGTTAGATGCCTTTTGGAGGTGGGTGCAAAAGGAGAATTACTGCCCTTCTGGACATGATGTTAGAACTATCCTTTTTAAAGTATTGATCCTTTTCCAACAAAGTTTTTTTTTTTTTCCCCTTCAGAGACAGGACCTTGCTCTGTTGCCCAGGCTGGAGTGCGGTGGCCATAGCTCACTGTAACCATGAACTCTGGGCTCAAGCAATCTTCCTGCCTCAGCTTCCCGAGTGGCTGAGACTATAGGCGTGGCCACCATACCTGGCTGATTTTTTTTGTTTTTGGTAGAGATGAAGTCTTCCTGTGGTACCCAGGCTGGTCTTGAACTCCTGGCCTCAACCTCCCGAAGTGCTGGGTTTATAGGCATGAGCCACTACACCCAATCTGAAGAAGCATTTTGATTGCCACTATTATTGTAAATATTAACAAATATTAAAAAAAATTTATGAGACTAAATAAAAACCTTTTATACAAGTAGTGAAAATATACAAGCAGTTTGTTTTTGTTTTTGTGTTTTGTTTTGTTTGAGACAGGATCTCGCTCTGTTGTCCCAGCTAGAGTGCAGTGGCGTCATCATAGCTTGCTGCAACCTCAAACTTCTGGGCTGTAGTGATTCTCCTGTCTCAGCCTCCTGAGAAGCTGGGACTACAGGTGTGTGCCACCACACCTGGCTAAATTTTGTATATTTTGTAGAGATACGATCTCACTATGTTACCCAGGCTGGTCTTGAACTCTTGGCCTCAAGCAATCCTTCCACCTCAGCCTTCCAAAGTGCTAGTAGGGTTACAGGAGTGAGCCACTATGCCCAGTCTGTGCAAGCATTTTAAAGTTTTACATAAGTAAAATATGTAAATCATTATCTTGGCATGTAACTGAAATAAGAGTATTAATTTAAATAAGATAACTCTTAAAGTAAGAAATTTGATTTTAGCAGTAATATAACCATGGCAGCACGACGTGGTATAACAGAAGAGGGGGCAAAACATTGCCTTTATCCTACTACTGAATATAATCAATATTGTCATTTTTGTATTGTCTTCTAGCATTACTTTTTAAAAGTATTATAAGTAGGAAAAAGAATAGTGTTAACAATGAGTAACAATTATGATAAGGCATTTTCTCACTGGTTGCCCCATTATAATTTTGAAAATCAAGTTGCAATAAATGTGTACATTTTTAAACAACTAAATAGAATCCACAGTATGCCCAGTTCTTTTGTTTGTTTCAACCAAAAGTTTTACTGTGGCATACTGTATCAATTCATGGCTAAAATCATGTTGGCTTTGAGAATTGAAAAGGAGTTACTGACTTTATTGAAAATCATTAAACTTAGCTACTTGGTGTTTATTTAATTTAAAAATATTACTATTGGGGGGCACAAATGTTTTCATTACAGATACCTTGTAAAATGCTTAAGTTGGGGCTTTTAGTGTGCCCATCACCAGAAAAGTGTTCACTGTACCCGATAGATAAGTTTTTACCCCTCACCCACTCCCGTTCTCTACTTGGTGTTCATATGCCTGTTAAAGTTAGCACTCTGGTATTTACGTTCTAGGGGTTGATGCTCTTCACTGAATTTAGTTTGTTGTTATTTTTTCCTAACCACCAGACTACCAGGGATGAATTTAGTTTCTTCTGTTCCTGAATTAGAGCTCATAAATAGCAGAGGTAACTGGAAATAAATACTTAGTCTTCATATGCAGATGTCCCTGGCATTAATCCTGTACAATATTAGATAGCCAAGTTCAACTTTTAATTTTATTGTAGTGGTTGTTCTCTAGACTTAAAGCAGTTATTCTAATTCACTTACATCACCTTCTAATTAATTTTGGATTCCACTCTGTTTCTTAGCTATTTTGAAAATAAGGTCTTTTGTTGTCATAATTTTACTTTCTTTAAGTGGTATTTATTTTCATGTTTTTTTCATTGTGTACTATTCCTTAGAGGTTTTTTTTTTTTTTTTTGGAGACAGTCTCTCTTTGTCACTTGGGGCTGGAGTGCCATGACATCAGCCTAGCTCACAGCAACCCCAAATTCCTAGGCTCAAGCAATCCTCCTCCCTCAGCCTCCCAAACAGTTGGGACTACAGACATGCACCACCACACCCAGCTAATTTTTCTATTTTTAGTAGAGATGGGGGTCTCACTCTTGCTCAGGCTCGTCTCAAACTCCTTAATCTTAAGCGATCCTCCCGCCTCGGCCTCCCAGAGTGCTAGGATTATAGGTGTGAGCTACCGTGCCAGGCCTAGGTTTTGAAAAGCCGTGCTTTTTGGGTGCAGTGGCACACTCCTGTAGTCCTAGTTACTTGGGAGGCTGAGGCAGGAGGATTATTGGAGCCCAGGAGTTTGAGGTTGCAATGAGGTATGATGATGTCACTGCACTCTAGCCCAGGTGACAGAGTGAGACCCTGTCTCAAAAAAAAAAAAAAAAGCCTTGCTATTTGAGCCTTTGGCTTAGGTATGATGTAACATAAAAAAAGACTCCTTGCAAAGACTCATGTTTCCTTTCCCTGAAGCTGCAGCTATGTTAATTGATACTTTTTATAATATATATTTTAAAACATGCATTTTTTGAATTTCTTTTGACAGGCTGTGGTTTTAAACTATTTGTTGTTTGAAAAGTTATGTAAAATTTTGGATATTAGTTCAAATATTGTACGAATTACAATTCTTCTAATTTAACTCTTGTTAATGAACTTCCTTCTTAGGTATTACCTCAAATACCAATAATGGATCTATGCTAGTCCACAGTAATTATGATGAAATTGAAGGAGGTGGCTTCTTGGGTGAGATGCTATGAAAGTTTTTTTCTTTAATCTTTTTTTTCTGATTATAAAAGTAATATGTATGTGCTCATTGTAGGAATCTGTGCTCATTGCAGGAAACTAAGAAGAAAACTTCATAATTATGTAGCCTTACCTCCTGTTGACATTTTTGATTTCCATGTATTTAGATTTTTCAGTTTTTCTTCCCTTCAGAATTGGGATCATTGGCTTTATTATAATTACGTTATGACATGGAGTATGTTTATCAATTATATATATTTAAATTTATTTGACCAATCCCCCTAAGTTAAAAATTTAGCATATTTTCATTAAAGTTGTTTTGAATTTAAATTTTAGTCTGAATACAAAATTTAATACATGAGGCCTAGTACCTTGTTTCACACTTGTAATCCCGGTGACTCTGGAGGCTGAGGTGTGAGGATCGCTTGAGCCCAGGAGTTTGAGGCTGCAGCGCGCTACGATCGTGAATAGCCAGTGCCCTCCAGCCTGGGCAGCACAGGGACCCTGTCTCTTAATAATAATAATAATAATTACTACTATTATTATTATTATTATTTAGTACATCATATGAAAGTAAATGAACTACACCAAACTAACTTTTGTATGTTTATTCCTATAATGTAATGGATTTATGTGTTGATTTAAAGTACTCCGGAGCAGCGGTCCCAAGTTCTCCAACCTTTTTGGCACCAGGGACTAGTTTCATGGAAGACAATTTTTCCACGGGACAGGGTTGGGGAGGACGCAGAGCTCAGGCGGTGATACCAGCAACGGAGAGCTGCTTTTCTTACTCACAGGTCGCTCACCTGCTGTGCGCTCCCCCTCCTTTAGTAACTTTCATGGAAGATATTTTTTTCTGGGGGTGGGGGCGGTGCGGGGAAGCCGGGCTCTGTGTCCTGGTCCCTAACAGCTGCGGATCCATATAGGTCCGCAGACTGGGGGCTGGGGACTGTAGCTTCTGGAGTATTAAATAGAACTTAAAAGTTACCTTGTTTCTAGCAACACCACAGCTTGCTAATAAGAATCCCAAAATGAGCCGAAGTGTTGGATATTCATATCCCTCCTTACCACCTGGTTATCAGAACACAACACCACCTAGTGCAATTGGAATGCCACCCTCTTCCTTGAATTACACAAGTGGACCACAGGCCTTTACTCAGGTAAACTTTTTGGCTTTTTTAAACTATTTTTCACCTTTTGGTTTAAACTATATATATATGAAGAAAGTTTTAATAAGGTATGTTGAACAGTTTTACAACCAATCGGGATAATATTGGTTGCAATATATCCAATATATTGGATGTAATGACTTTGTCGTTATACATTTCTCTAGAACCAAAAGATTGTCCAGGAAATCTAAATTACACTTTTGTTATTTAGAAAGAAATTAACCAACTCTCTACACACTTATAAAACTTACTTTGAAATTATATCTCTGTAGACTCCCTTAGGTGCTAATCATTTAACTGCAAGCATGGGTGGATTAAGTCTACATCCAGAGGGTCTAAGAGTTGTCAATCTTCTTCAAGAAAGAAGCATTCTTCCCTCAACGCCTTTGCAGCCTCCGCTTCCAAATTTGCATGAAGACATCCAGAGACTGAACTGTAACCCAGAGTAAGGCTTCAAATAGCATTTCTTAATAAATGTGACATTATGCATGTTCTAAAAGTTTTCTAGATTTTTTTAGGAGCTTCAGGTATTATGAATAAGCTGTACAAGTATATTAATTTATGAAAGAAGTTCTAGATGCAGAAGATAGAACTCTTTTACTTGCTTATTTGTGATTTGAAATGTTCTAAGTCATGAAATAGGGTTGTAACCCCTGAACTGATTCTGTTTTTATCAGCTGTAATGAGATTATGATATTAATTATCATGATGGTGGCTACATTCTTTCTTCATAATCCAAACTATAGGGATTCGATTCTATATAATCCTTTATTTGCTCTCATTTTAAATTAATTTCATAACAAACTTTATACGTTTTAATCCTGAAAAATTTGCCGTAAGTTTAAATGTACGTGGCGAAGACTTTCTGATAAATTGAATTTGGTACTTTTAAATAAGATTTTTCTTTTCATATTTTATTCTTTCTTTCTTTGTTTTTTGTTATTTCCCCATTTCAGTTGATGCCGCCAATAAATTACATTTTTAGAATATTCAGTAAAGCTGAACTTCTAAATAATAAACTTTACATTTGCAAATTTGGGTCATCACCTAGTGATTCCAGTGTAATCTTTTTTTTTTTCTTTTCCTAAGTTTTGTACATAAAGTTCGAGATTATTTTAGTTATATAGGATAACCATCTACTCTCTATTTCTGTGTAGGACTTAGATTAGTATTTTAATGGGATAAAATTTGAGAGGGTCTGTAGAAATATTTCACTTCCAATATTAAAATGTATACCTTTTAAATCTTTTTTTTTTTGTCCAAAAACAATCATAGCAGCAGCTGACATGAGCTTTTTACTTCGATACAGGTTATTTCGATGCACACTGACTAGCATTCCTCAGACTCAGGCATTACTGAATAAAGCCAAACTTCCTTTGGGGCTGCTGCTTCATCCTTTCAAAGACCTAGTGGTACGTTTCTCTGGTGAAAGTAAACGTCTCATGGAATATTACCTTGGTGGTGAAAATCTTCTGCAACAATGCAAGACTCACATATAAAATTTGTTTGAGCTATCTTTAAGAAGTTGACCATTGACAGATTTCTTTATTTATAATTCAATCAGAAATTTTATTACCAAACACTTTAAAAAACTAGATAAAATGAACATACTGAAAAACCCAAGAGACACTGAAATATTTTAGTAAGTTGTAAATTGTTTACCCATTAAAGTACTTTACCTTAATCTCTCCACTTTGCCATCATTAGAGTAAAATTTGTTATTTTAAGAAGTTGTTCTGGGGTGGAGGGGTCTCCTGGCCCCCAAGGTGGGGGCCAAGTGCCACTCTTCACTAAATAAATAAATAAACAAACAAACCAAAAAGTTCCAACAGAAAAAAGAAGCTGATTTACCTTTGTCCTAAGACTCTGGGACTTTGACATATGGCCACATACTCTTGAGGATCAGTGCATGAGTGAGGTGGCTTTCCCAAAACCAACCTCCTTTTGATGATAGGATTTTATTGCCTTTATTGATTTTTTTTATTTTTTATTTTTTTTGAGACAGGGTTTTACTTTGTCTCCTGGGCTAAAATGCAGTGGTTGGTGTCATCATAGCTCACTGCAGCCTCAAACTCCGAGCTCCAGTGAACCTCCTGTGTTAGCCTCCCAACTAGGACTATAGGCATGTGCCACCACACCCCACTACCTTTTCTATTTTTTTTTTCAGAAACGGGGTTTCACTCTTGCTCAGGCTGATCTCCAACTCCTGGCCTCAAGTGATCCTCCCAACTTGGCCTCCCAGAATGCTAGGATTCTAGATGTGAGCCACTTCGCCTGGATTTTATTGATTTTTTTTTTTTTTAAGAGATGATCTTGCTGTGTTGCCCAGGCTGAGGTGCAGTGACTGTTTACAGGCACAATCATGGCACACTGCAGCCTTGAACTGCTGGGCTTAAGCTGTCCTCCTGCCTCAACCTCCTGAGTAGGTGGGAATATGGGCTTGAGCCACTGCGCTTGGCTGAGGCTTTAGAACTTTAAATATGTGGGATAAACTTAAAATAGGAACATAATCGCAAAGTTTAATTAAATATTTAAATATAATTTAACCTTACTTATAATAGTTCTTTTATGAGAACTAAATAGGCCTCATTAATATAACATCAAGGAACTTTGTAATACTTTCAATGCTCAATTGTTTTAGAGTGTTAATCCTTTTTCCTTTACCATCCATCCCAAAAGTATATTGTTAATTCACTATCTTGGTTTTGCAGTGTGAATGTTTAATGAGAAAATAAATACTTCTTCTGAAAGACAAATTTTAAGGAGAATGGTCCTGGAGAGAAACAATAGAGTTTGAAATCAATACATTTTAGCTACATAATTTTTTTGTGTGGCAGTTTGAACACATCTTTTATCTTAGGTTTTTTTTTTTTTTTATCCTAGGTTTTTTCTCCAAAATTATAATATTATAATATTCCAACAATTATTTAGAAGGGATGAATTAATGCTTGCCCTTTCAATGTGATGATCATCACCATTAAAAACTTAGTTCTGTTTTTTCAGCAATTGCCTGTGGTTACCTCCAGTACAATTGTGAGATGCCGTTCATGCAGAACGTACATCAACCCTTTTGTCAGCTTTCTTGATCAAAGGAGATGGAAGTGTAACTTATGTTACCGAATCAATGATGGTATGCTTTTTTGAAACATTTAAAAATTTGTACTTGTAGGGAAATCAGATAATACAAATGTGAAGTTAAAAAAAAAAAACGCTCTTATTTATCTGTAATCAGTCTTTCCACTCAGAGAATACTATCGTTAACTGTTTTCTATGTATTTATACTTATAAATAAATACTTACGTACTTTTAAAATAAAAAATATGATAATACCTTGATACCACTTTTTTACATTTATTATATTGGGTATATAATAAATGATATATTTCATGGTATTACTTAAGCCAGTAATATAAGAAATATTTTTATTTAGAAATTGTCCCATGCCTTTCCTCTAGGGCAAAAGAAAATAAGTCAACACAATAGCTGCCTTATTCATTCACTGCTCTGTGAAGGGAGGTGGGCAGTGCTAGAAGGTTAGTTGGGTGTAGTTTGCTCAGTAATCAAGGTGGAGAAAGAGATCTCGCTCAGTAACTGTTTCGCAGTTTATGTTTGAGGAATATCTTCTAACCAACAGCATTTTTAGGATTAGATAAGAAAATGTATATGCCAATGTCCACATTGAAAATTAAGTGTCAGTCTGAGAGGAAATTTTATTAAGAGCTGGGAAAGAGAGAAATATAATAGATTTTTAAAAACCAGTTTTATTGTTTACATGTGTGTGTTTTTTGAGTACAGTGAAAGTAAGATAACATTTTTTCTTCTATAATAATTCAGAAAATATACATATAGTCTTTAGCACACCTTTAAAATCTTATGTGTGTGCGCTTTAATATAGGAAATGAAATTATAATAAAAGTTGAAGACCCCTTTCATAAGCAGAGCCTCCCAATTCATGAACCATAGCTTACCCTTCAGAGTACATAGGAATTTGAATTTCTAAATAGTTACAAGGAAGACAGATACGACAATAATTAATTTAGAAAATACTCTTTGATCACTAGTGTATCATAAGTGGTAGGCAGCTGATGATGTGCCATGAAGACTGTTTAATTAATGAAGCTGACTGAACCCCATAGGTTTGACCTCTGAAATTGTTCTATCATAGCTTCTAAGCCCAACCAGAGTCTGTACATTTCATATGTCAAATGTTAATGTCCTTTATTATTGGGAAACTTAAGAAAAAAATTGACATTTAATGAGTTTTTATCATCTTTTCAGGCTATTTTAGGAAAGCAGCTTTAGCAAGATTGAAGACAAAGAGGATATGAGGCCATAGGAAGAGAAAAGTTGCAGTGATTGTAGTTGTAAAAGGGAGAAATATTTATTGCCATTTCATATGTGAGGACCTTGAATGGCACTTTTTTAAAAAAGTGAACTTATCCCTTAATTTAGAGCCTACATCAAATTATTTATAAGCCCCTAAATTAAGAAAGTGGCCAAATGCAATATATATTACATTAATGCTTTCAGTTTTATCAATATATGTATTGTTAACTTTATGTAGTTCCTGAAGAATTCATGTACAACCCTTTGACCAGAGTTTATGGAGAACCTCACAGAAGACCAGAAGTTCAAAATGCTACTATTGAGTTTATGGCTCCTTCAGAATACATGGTAAGCTTTCATTTTTTAATACAGTATGCTCATTTCATAATACCAGGTTTTCAAAAAATAATATAGCATTTACCAGAATTTTATGGTTTTAGATTAATAAAAGTATGGTATTTATTCATTATAAAAGTAGTTTATTAATATGTAAGGGTATGTTTGAAAAGCAAAAGTATATGCAAAGCTCTACTTAAGTTTCTTGGATATTCATCCAGAAATTTGCAATATAATATTGGGATCATATTTACTTTTAAGCCACATCCAGCTTTTTTCTATTACAAATAATGCTGTGATGAACATCCTTTTGCAAATACTGTACTTTTCTACAGTTGCGAGGGTATTTGAGATCTTGCATTTTAAAAATAATTATTATGGGCCGGGCGTGGTGGCTCACGCCTATAATCCTAGCACTCTGGGAGGCCGAAGTGGGTGGATCACTCAAGGTCAGGAGTTCAAGACCAGCCTGAGCAAGAGTGAGACCCCGTCTCTACTAAAAAAAAATAAAAAGAAATGATCTGGACAACTAAAAATTTATATATATATATATATATGTATTAGCTGGGCATGGTGGTGCATGCCTATAGTCCCAGCTACTCGGGAGGCTGAGGCAGAAGGATTGCTTGAGCCCAGGAGTTTGAGGTTGCTGTGAGCTAGGCTGACGCCACGGCACTCTAGCCCGGGCAACAGAGCAAGACTCTGTCTCAAAAAAATAATAATTATTATTATTATTATACCTAGTGCTTAATTAACACTTTATATTTTACTTTTATATATATATATTTTTGTTTTGTTTGTTTTTGAGGCAGAGTCTGGCCCTGTTGCCCGGGCTAGAATGCCATGGCATCATCATAGCTCACTGCAATATCAAACTCCTGGGCTCAAGCATCCTCCCTCCTGCTTCAGCCTCCCAAGTACCGGGGACTACAGGCGTGCACCACCAAGCCTAGCGAACTTTTGTCTTTTTTGCAGAGATAGGGTCTCACTGTGTTGCCCAGACAGGTCTCAAACTCTTGGCCTCAAGTGATCCTCCCACCTTGGCCTTCCAGTGTGCTAGGATTACTGGTGTGAGCTACTGCTTGGGCCAGAGCACTTATATTTTGGATGATCACAAATAATACTCTGAAGAAAGCTAGAGAAATGCTCTTAATCCTGTTTTACAGGTGTGAAAAGAGACTTAGGTTAAGTGACTTGCAAAATACTTAGTAGGTAGTAGAAGTTGCATAAAAATCTGAACGTTTGAATTTGGTTGCTGTTTCACTGTGCCATAATTCCTTCAAAGGAAAGGGGAATATGAAGATTAGACGTAACACTAATTTTTGATATTTTATTATTTTAGTGTAGTTTTGTGCCTTTATTTGGGCATTTTGGTCCATTTTTATGTGGAATTTATGAGGGGCTAGTCTCCTTTCTTTTTCTTTATTTTTATTTTTTAATTAAAAAAAATTTTTTTTTAGAGTCAGGGTCTTGCTCTGTCAACCAGGGTAGAGTGCAGTGACATAATCGTAGCTCAGTGCAACCTCAAACTTCTGGGCTTAAGCTATCTTCCAACTTGAGCCCCCAAGTAGCTAGGATTACAGGCGCGTACCACGTCCGGCTAATTTTGGCCAGTCTCTTTTTACCGCAGAGAAGGTTCAATGTAGAAAACACTTTGTGGCACTTAAGCAGTTGGTAATAGCTATCTGCAGTTAGGTGTTCCACTATTTAATTAAAACTAAAAAAGCAGAAGCATTTGTTCCTTGAATTGGCCTTCCTGGCTTCCTTTTATCTCCTAGGTTTACAAAAATGACTTTCCTTTTTTCTTTATTTAGAGGGTCTCGTCCAGGCTGGAGTGCAGTGGTGCAATCACATCTCACTCCAGCCTTGAACTCCAGGGTTCAAGTGATCCTCCTGCCTCAGCCTCCCAAGTAGCTGGAACCACAGGTGCACATCACCCTGCCCAGCTAATTTTTATTTTTTTGTATAGAGGGGATCTTGCCATGTTGCCCAGGCTGGTCTTGCACTCCTAGGCTCAAGCAATCCCCCTGCCTCAGCCTCCGAAATTGCTGGGATTGCAGGCGAATGCCACCGCACCCAGCCTGGCTTCCTTTAAATTTGGAAACTTTCCTATAGCAAAAGGTTTTTGTTTCTTCCTGGCTTATCTCTTGGTTGACAGGTTCTATGAATTTGGCAAGTGATGCATAAAAAAATATATAAAAATTATTACAATTGGTTCCACATTTGCAGTTTCAACGAACTATGGATTGAAAATATTTTAAAAAAAAGACAATAAAAATAATTTAAAATTATAATATGACTATTTACATAATTTATATTGTATTAGGTATTGTAAGTAATCTAGAGATGATTTAAAGTATATAAGAAGATGTGTATAAGTTATAGGCAAATAATATACCCTTTTATATAAGAAACTCGAGCATCTGGGGATCTTGTTATTCAAGGTAGGTCCTGGAACTATTTTCTGCGAGAGCAGATAATGAGGAAAGACTGTATGCTACCTGCTCAGTTATGATTGTGGTTATTTGATGCTTTTTACTAAATTGAAAGCAAATCTTTGGATTTAGAAGTTTAAAATACAGAGTCTTAGATTTTTATGGAATTTGGCTGAACAATGTATTGGTTAAATAAGCAGCTAAGGCTAACTTGTCGTTTTTAGAACTATAATTTCTCTAAATTGTGAAATCTAACACACATATAAAAAAGCCCATAAAACATAAATATACAGGTTACCAAATACTTATAAACACTTTCGTTATCACTACCCATTTGAAGAAATTGAACATTGATAGTACCGCCAGAAGCCCTTCTGATCATATTTCCTCCCCTTCCTGTTCTAGAGAAAACACTCTTCTGAATTATGGCAATCACAGACTCATTTTTCTTTTAAGTATGCATTTGTAAACAATATAGAATAGCTTTACCTACTGTAGTCTCCACTTAATCTGCAAATAATGCTTATTTTATTGTTTTGCTATATGTGGGCCTGGCAATTGATAAGTTTAAATTTAGTCCTGTCGGATGTACTTAACAGGATATTTTTTTTTTCTTTAGTTACGACCACCTCAACCTCCAGTGTACCTCTTTGTATTCGACGTGTCTCACAATGCAGTTGAAACTGGATACTTGAATTCAGTTTGCCAGAGTTTGTTAGACAATCTGGATTTGTAAGTGTCTCAATTCAACTTAAATCTGAAACTAACAGTGTTTGCAAAATGAATAAGTAGTTTTCAAAATACAAAAAAAACCAAAAAGCTATGTTCTAAAAGACCACTTAGATCACTCGTTACCTTAGGCTTCATTTTCTCTTAGAAAAGTTCGTTTTAAACCTGTAGTAAACAGGAAGAATAATGTAATGAACCTGTAGGCACCTATCCCCCAACTTCACTGTCTTCAGCATCCTTCTGTTCTTGCTTCATCTGAACCTTCCCCTTCACACACACAGTTTTCTCCCCTTAAGAATTTTAAAGCAAGGCCGGGCACGGTGGCTCACGCCTGTAATCCTAGCACTCTGGGAGGCCGAGGCAGGCGGATCGTTCTGAGCTTAGAAGTTCGAGACCAGCCTGAGCAAGAGTGAGACCCCGTCTCTACCAAAAATAGAAAGAAAATTAATTGGACAGCTAAAAATATATATAGAAAAAATTAGCCAGGCATGGTAGCACATGCCTGTAGTCCCAGCTACTCGGGAGGCTGAGACAGTAGCATTGCTTGAGCCCAGGAGTTTGAGGTTGCTGTGAGCTAGGCTGACGCCACGGCACTCGCCCCAGGCAAGAGAGTGGGACTGTGTCTCAAAAAAAAAAAAAAAAAAATTTTAAAGCAGCTCTCAGTCAGCATATTGTTTTGCCTATAAATAATTCAGGACTACTTTTTTTTTTTGGGACAGTCTTGCTCTGTCACCTGGGCTTGAGTGCAGTAGTGTCATCATAGCTCACTTCAACCTCAAACTCCTGGGCTCAAGCGATCCTCCTGCCTCAGACTCTTCAGTAGCTGGGACTGCAGGTGCACACCACCACACCTGGCTAACTTTTTCTATTTTTAGTAGAGACAGGATTTTGCTGCTGCTCAGGCTGGTCTCAAACTCCTGAGCTCAAACAATCCTTCCGCCTCAGCCTCCCAGAGTGCTAGGATTACAGGCGTGAGCCTGTCGTCAGGTTGCAATCAGCCACAGGATTAACTTTTAACCCTAACTATGATGCTAGTATCACTCTAAGGAAAATTAGCAATAATTCCATAATACGATGTAATACCCAGTTCATTTTTTGTTCCTAGTTATCTCAAAAATGTCTTTTTACTGCAGGTTTGTTGGAGTAATAATCCAAACAGTGTACACAAATTGCATTTGGTTTTCATGTCTCTTAAGTCTCTTAAAATAACTATATTTCAAATGGTTCTTAGATATTTAGCATAATCCATAAAAGCTAGAGTGACCTTTCATTGTAATGAAGTATAGTGCTCGTGTGTGGTATGGAAGAATGTGGAAGACCAAATCTTATCACAAATGGAGTAATTCCCTCACCTTGGTGAAAAGGGCATCCTTGTTCCTCCCAGCATTTGTATTCTTAATGTTGTAGATTGTGTGTGGGGATTGCATATCGATGAGATAGTCCCCTGACTCATCCAAGCATGAACAAGAGTAAAAACCAGCTTGTTTTTCCATTTATGAAACTGTAGTTCCACTTATTTGAGTTCTTTAAAATAGATGCTTTAGTTCCTCTGTTTAAATAAATGCATACAATAATGTAAGAGATGCACAAATTTATATTACATTTTTGAGTTGGTATATGGTAGTTTTTTGAAGCATTCTTGATAAAATAACTTAAAATCATCTGCAAAGTATTGTATATGCTTTCCAGTATTTTTTACCTACTATTTCGTAAATGATTATAGGTAACTTTATAATAGGTATAATTGGTTTTGGATTGCTGTTTTTGTTGATTCACTTATATGTAGTGTTTGCCCTTTGAGTTGGATATGTTTTCATTGGTAACATTGGGTGATTTAAACATTCGTGTATGTTGGGCCAATTTCCATATTAAATTAGATATTTGCATGTAACTCTTAGGAGATATTTTATGTATATATGTGTGTGGGAAAACTTGATAAAATACTCTTCTGAATTTGTTTGTAGGCTTCCTGGCAACACCAGAACAAAAATTGGCTTCATAACATTTGACAGTACAATCCATTTCTACAGTCTTCAAGAAGGTCTCTCTCAACCGCAGATGCTAATAGTTTCAGATATTGAAGGTATATACATGTCATATATTTATTGAACTACCTTGGGAATTTTCAGTGTTAGAAATATTTTATGAATATTTGACAAATTAGGGATATAGTGTATGAATCCATTATGTTGAGGAAATTCTTGAGTATAAAATCATAAGATTGTTAAGAGGTCTTCAGTCCAGTCTCCCGTTTTATGGAAGTGGAAACAGGGTTATGGAGGTAATATGAATTCTGAACAAGGTAACAAAAGCAAATTAATGTTAGAACTCAGATAAAATTTAGGACTTTTCCCCATTCTTCCCATTTATTTATTCATAAAATATTTGAGGGCTGCACATGGTGGCTCACACTTGTAATCCCAGCACTTCAGGACACTGAGGTGGGAGGAGTGTTTAAAGCCAGGAGTTTGAGACCAGCCTGGGCCACACATTAATAGCAAGACCCCCACTTCTACAAAAAATTTAAAAATTAGCTGGGTAGGGTGGTATGTGCCTGTAGTCCCAGCTACTTGGAAGGCTGAGGTGGAAGGATCATTTAAGCCTAGGAGTTTAAGGCTGCAGTGAGGTCTGATTGCACCACTGTACTCCAATCATTTTGTCCTTTGAAGAATACCATCAAGAAAATGGAAAGACAACCCACAAAGTGGGTTTCCAAAATTTGGAAATCATATCTGATATGGAATTTACATCTAGATTACATAAAGAACTCCTACAATTTAACAATAAAAAGACAATAGGTAGGCCGGGTGCGGTGGCTCATGCCTGTAATCGTAGCACTCTGGGAGGCCGAGGTGGGAGGATCGTTTGAGCTCAGGAGTTCGAGACCAGCCTGAGCAAGAGCAAGACCCCGTCTCTACTGAAAATAGAAAGAAATTGGCCAAACAACTAAAAATAGAAAAAAATAGCCAGGCATGGTGGCGTGTGCCTGTAGTCCCAGCTACCTGGGAGGCTGAGGCAGGAGGATCGCTTCAGCTCAGGAGTTTGAGGTTGCTGTGAGCTAGGCTGACACCACAGCACTGTAGCCTGGGCAACAGAATGAGACTCTGTCTCAAAAGAAAAAAAAAATAGATAATAGGTAGAAATGGATAAAGAGGCCAGGCGCAGTGGCTCACGCCTGTAATCCAGCACTCTGGGAGGTCGAAGTGGGAGGATCGCTTGAGCTCAGGAGTTTGAGACCAGCCTGAGCAAGACTGAGACCCCGTCTCTACTAAAAATACAAAAATTAGCCAGGAGGGGTGGTATGTTCCTGTAGTCCCAGCTACTGGGGAGGGTGAGGCAGGAGGATCACTTGAGCCCAGGAGATCGAGGTTGCTGTGAGCTAGGCTGACGCCACGGCACTCTACCTGGGGCAATGGAGTAAGACTCTGTCTCAAAAAAAAGAGTAGATAAAGGATTTGAATAAATATTTCTGTATTCAATGTATAATATTCAATATGCTCTATATAAATGGTTGATAAATGCATCAATAGATGCTCTACATCATGAATCAACAGGCAAATGCAAATGAAAAAACACAACGAGATGTCACCTGACGCCAACTAGGGTGGCTAAAATTAAAGAGCTGGACAGCAGCAAGTATCGGTGAGGATGTGGAGAAATTGGAACTCTCATACACTGCTAGGGGAAGGTGAAATGGTGCAGCCTCTGCGGAAAACAGTCTGGCATTTCCTCAAAAATTAAACATAGAGTTACCGTATGACCCAGCAATTCCACTCAAAAAATATATACTCAAGAAAATTGAAAGAATCATGTCCATACATAAATTTGTACATTAATGTTCGTAGCAGCATGGCTCCAAAAGTGGAAACAACTCATATGTTGATCTTGTGATGAATGGATAAACAAAACATGGCATAGCCATACAGTGGATGTTATTTGGCAATAAAACAGAATGAAGCACTGATGCATGCCAGCATGGATGAATCTTGAAAACATTAGGCGTAGTGATAGAAGCCAATCACAAAAGACTACATATAGAATGGTCCTCTTTATATGAAATATCCAGAATATGCAAATCCATAGGGACTGAAAGTGGATTAGTGTTTGCCAGGAACTTGGTAGGAGGGAAAGTGAGGAATGACTGTTAACGGTTTCAGGGATTCTTTTTGAGATGATGATAAGGATCTTGAATTAGATAGTGGTGATGGCTGTACAACTCTGAATATATTTAAAATCTCTGAATTGTACTCTTCGCAAGGGTGAATTTTATGATATATGAATTATATCTCAATAAATCTGTTATTGAAAAATTTTTAATTGTAAAGGAAAAAATGGGAAGAAGCCTAAAGAATAGATGGTAGAATCTTTGTATGACAGCTAAAGTAAATATTTGATGTTTCAAATTATTTGTTGGTATTAATTTTACAAACTTTATAATCCATATTTTTTATAATCAAAAACAATATAAAAATGTAAAACATGATTCTTCTCATAATCCTTTGCCACCCATGTTGTCATCCCAGTTTGAGTCCTTCTAAAGGGAATTTAGTTCCTAAGTGAGAATAAATGAGAATCCTGAGAGGCTCATGTGAAGTGGTCGGTTACCATTCTGTCTGATTCACTTGATTTTGTAGTCCCATCAGTAAAGGCTGGTGGCCGCCTTTCTACTTTATGAGGAAGCATTAGCTTTGTGAATGACAGAGCTATTGGGGAGCTGTATTGCTTTTGTACGAAGGCATAGTATTCCTGTGTGTCATGTTAGTCAACAGTTTTTTTAATGCCGAGAGTGTGTCTTTGGTTGGCTTCTAGGGCCGGCCATTAAAAAAGAAGAAGAAGAAGGTAAAGCAGGATTCTAAATGGTTGTGCTTGGCCTAAGAAGCAGAGCAGTTGCACAAACCCTTACTGAGTGCTTATGGATCAGTTTTTTTTTAATTGGGAGGCTATACCTTTTACGGGGTGTCAGACAAGAGGCAGAATATATTTGCAGTAACTGCCTGAAACGGTGTTCCTTTGGTGACTCTTTGGACATACGTAGACATTGCTATAATAGTGAAGGAGATGGCTTTTAGGTATGGGGGTGGTTAATTGCATCAGTGTTGTATATTGGAACATCTTTAATAATTATATTTTGTTTAAAAATAAATATGTATTTATTCTTGCAGATGTTTTTATACCTATGCCAGAGAACTTATTAGTAAATTTAAATGAAAGTAAAGAGGTAAGGCACATTTTGCTACCTGACATGTTTAGTTGAAATATTGAAGGAATATATTTTTGAAATGACCTTTAAGTAAAATTTTGCTTCTTGCTGTGACATTTGTAAGATGTGTAGCATTTTATATTTACTCTTAGTTAAAATTCATTAGATGAAGAGCTCTTGAGGTTGACCTTGAGCTGATGACTTTTAAGTCTAATGCAGCAAGTTATTTGTAGTAGAGTAGAAGATGAGCCTGTTCCATAAAGGAAGAACACCTGAAGGAAACCTGTCTTGCCAGCCATTTGGGAAGTTGGGAGGGTTGCTGACATAAAGCTTCTGGTCACTACGTGGAAGCACATTAGCTAGGCTGCTTTCAGTGCCCTTTGCTTTTTTGATTCACAGAGTGTCATTGGGGTCAGTTCAGAAGAAACTCTTATTACCTGCCTGGAAATTGCCATGACATAATGCAGTGAGAGGTGAACAGAATGTGTCTGAAGGGGGGATGTTGTCTACCCTGTACATGCATACATGCCGTAGGGTAACATTTTAACTAGCAAGTCTATGGTCTCTGCTGTTAGCAATGGTGACTGTGCCATAGTGCAAAGTATTTTTTCCCCATTAACTCTCTTTATTTGTACACCCTAACCTGAATAGGTAGTTGTTTTTTATTTTGTTTTTCTTTTGTAGTCATATTACTAGTTGGCAAAGATACTGGATATCTTAGATTTTGCAACAGGGAACAGTTAAACAAACTCACTTTGGAACTTATAAAAATAAAATATGTAGAGGTGATAGAGAAGGCCATATTTCATGGCATTAAAATATATCAAATCTCTAAACTGTGATGGTTGTTTTGGATACATTTTGGACTTATAGTCTTGCTGGACTACTGCATGCGCAAGAACTGTAAGGCCCCAACTTTGATATGTCTTGCTTGCCAATTTATAACGTTGACTTAAAATGGCTTTCTTGTCATTTGACCAACTTCATTGTGTCTGTAGATTCTCTGAACGTCATCATGACTCAATGTCTTGTCTATTGTATTAGATACTGACTTAATGTGAAAAAAAATTTTTTTAGTTCTAACGCTTTTGAGTTTTCTTGCTTTATTTCACAAGCTTGTCCAAGATTTACTGAAAACTTTGCCGCAAATGTTTACCAAGACTCTGGAAACCCAGAGTGCCTTGGGTCCCGCACTTCTGGCTGCCTTTAAGCTGATGTCCCCCATGGGTGGTCGAATGTCTGTCTTTCAAACACAGCTCCCAACTCTTGGAGTGGGAGCCCTGAAACCACGAGAGGAACCCAACCAGAGGTCATCTGCTAAGGTTAGAAAGTTGTCAAATATAAGATTTGTGCTGGTGCTCCTTCCCTTTGAGTACAGAGTTTGTTTGTTTGAGCTTATTTTTCAACTATTGGGAGGAGGGAATGTAAGGAAATTACTACAGGGTTTCTCTTTTATGTAGACTTTTTCATTTTATTACATTTTCTCTACCTGATTCACCCTCACTTTATTTTTAGTATCTTTGGCAGACCACTAACAATTCAGCCTGCTTTTGACTAGAAAGTCTGGGAGACTAAGAGAATATGCTTGCCAGGGACAAAGATGACCAGTTAGGAATAGTCATTATTTGGTCTATCGATGGCCATGGATTTCTTTTGAGCATGTTGTGTGTATAAACTTACAATTTGAGACCTGTATTTTCCAGAAGATTATGAGAGAGAGGCCAGTATACTACACTGGTTATGATGTCATTCCTGGGGTTCTACTGCCTGTGTTCCACTACTTATTACATGTATGAACTTGAATAATTACAAAATTTCTTTGCTCCTTTGTTTCCTTATAAAGAAAGTGAAAATAATGATAGAACCTACCTTTTAGGGTAATTGAAAGGACTAAGCAGATATTACATATGAATTGTTTAGAACAGTTTCAGCATACTGAGCATTTAAAAGATTTCAGTTACAATAATAATTATCTTTGCCAATTATGAAATTAATATAATAGATGTATTTCTTTCTTTTTAAAAGTAAAACATAAAAAACTTATAGAAAAATCAGGCTGGCCATGTGGCTCACACCTGTGATCCCAGCACTTTGGGAGGCCAAGGTGGAAGGATTGCTTGAGGCCAGGAGTTTGAGACTAGCCTGGGCAACATAGCAAAACTCTATCTCTATTTAAAAAAAAAAACTTATAGAAAATTCATAAGCAGTACATGCTTGTTAAAATCAAATAATATTTGAAAAATCAAATAATATCAAAGGACAAAAGGATTTTGTAGTATCTCCAGAGATAACTGTTGTGAATATCTTGGTATATGTAGATGTGCATTTAAATTTTATGACAATTTAATGATTTTTTTAAAAATTTCTCTTTGTAATTTATTTTTAACAGGAAATACACCTGACACCATCCACTGACTTCTATAAGAAATTAGCCTTGGACTGTTCTGGTCAGCAGGTAGCTGTTGACTTATTCCTTCTCAGTGGACAGTATTCTGATTTGGCTTCTCTGGGTAAGTTCTTTCTAATGATTTTTTTTTTCTTAAATAAATGTCAAAATGGTAATTATATGATAGTATTCTAAACGGAGGACAAAGTAAAAGAATTTTTATTGCCTTGGGAGAGTTTAGTCAGTTTAATCTGTTGTAAACCCCCTAGTCTTCTATTGTGAACATTTAGTAATAGAGAAATTTCTACACTACTATTTAAAGGATTGAAATATTCTTTTCTTTTAGAGCCAACTAAGCAATGTTGAAATATTCTATTTGACAGTTAAAGAAATATTGATTCAAATCCCTGCAGTTACTTTGCTGTAAGAAAAGTAGCTAACGGCACAGTTTAAAAGGAATGCGTGTTCTTTTCCAGGTTGTGTTTCTCGCTACTCAGCAGGCAGTGTCTATTACTACCCCTCTTACCATCATCAGCACAACCCTGTCCAAGTGCAGAAACTGCAGAAGGAACTGCACAGATACCTCACTCGGAAGATCGGCTTCGAGGCAGTCATGAGGATTCGGTGCACCAAAGGTGGGGACGCTTTTTTTTACATAGGAGAGAATGATGTTTTTGATACCAGTAAATATACACGTTTTTGTGTATTCTTATCTTATAGGATTTGCCCTAATAAGATCTTTTGTCGACTCTGTTGAATATGCAGTTAAGAGAAGAAACACTGTAAAAAATAGTGACATTGTGAATGTGCTAAAAGCCACGGAACTTTACATTTTATTTATTTTTATTTGAATCGTATGTTTTAAAATGGTGAATTTTGTGATATGTGACTTATCTCAATTTTTAAAAAGTATCTCTACAGAAAATAAAACATATTACTGATGGATTTTTATTCCTCTTACTGAGCAATAGTAATGGAAGATCTTTTTCTATAAACAATTATTTTTATTTTTTAAAATCGTAAAATACACATGACATAAAATTTACCGTTTTATCCATTTTTAATTGTACAGTCCAGTGGCAGTATGTTCTTACTGTGCAATCATCACCGTAATCCGTGCCCAGAAGTGGGAGATCTTTTAATCTGTGCTCTGATTTTTGGTTTTTCGTTTCACCACATTGTCAACCTGGTTCTAATTTTTTTTTCAGATATTAAAATATTATTGCTCTGTAAGGGGTGCGAGGCAATCATTTTTTAAACTGGAAAGATTATATGAAATCTGTAGCAAAGAAAAAAAAAACGATCCAAAAATCTGTCTGCTACGTGTTGAAATGTATTGGTCAAATCAGGTGCCATATGACATTCTTTATTATCCATCACTATAATAACGTAGCTTGCCGAATTCATTTATTACTCTAATAGTTTTTTAGTGTTTATGGTTTAGAGGGCACATTTATTGGATCCCATTCATTCAAGATTGAAAGACCTAAAAACTGTTTATTTCTGCACTTACTGGGTATTAAGTTAGGGGAAATGTACATCTTAGATGGCTTTTAAGACTTTTTCTACTTGGCAAGACAGAGGCTATTTTATATGTACCTCACTTTGCATAAAGAGTTTGCCAATGAACTATCTTTCTCCCTTTTTATTTTTTAGCATGAATTTCATTACAAATCAAATAAATACTCTTGGTAAATTTAATGAAAAAAAGAAAAAATAGGCTGGCCGTGGTGGCTCACGCCTGTAGTCATGGCACTCTGGAATGTTGAGGTGGGAGGATCACTTGAGGTCAGGAGTTTGAAACCAGCCTGACCAATATCGAGACCCCATCTCTACTAAAAATAGAAAAAATTAGCTAAGCATGGTGATGCACGCCTGTGCTAGCAGCTGCTTGGGAGGTTGAGGCAGGGGGATTGCTTAAGTCCAGGAGTTTGGGGTTGCAGTGAGTAGTGATGACACCACTGCACTCTAGTGCAGGTAACACAGTAAGATGCTGTCTTTAAAAAAAAAGTAGTGGAGATCACACTGCCTTGTTTTTTCCTATACCACAATGTTGTGTGCATCTTGCTATTTTTGAATATACATATGTACATTCTTTCCTTCCTTCCTTTCTTCCATCCTTCCTTCTTCCTTTACTGTCCTGTCCTTCCATCTGTCCATCTTCCCTTCCTTTCTTCTGTCTTTCCTTCCTTTCTTTCTTTCCTCCTTTTCTCCCTTCCTTTTTTCCTTCCTTCCATTTGTAGAGACAGGGTCTCACTACATTGCCCAGGCTGGTCTCCAACCCCTGGGCTCAAGCGGTCCTCCTGCCTTAGCCTTCCAAGTAGCTGGAACTCCAGGCCTGTGCCACCATGTCTAATGTTCTTTTTCTTTTTCTAAAAAATTGTTTTTGTTGGTTTTTTTTGTGTTTTTGAGACAGGGTCTCCCTCAAACTGCTGGGCACAAGTGATCCTGTGGTCTCAGCCTCCCAAGTAGCTGGGACTACAGGCACATGCCACCATGCCAGCTACTTTTTCTATTTTTCATAGAGACAGGGTCTCACTATGCTGGTCTTGAACTCCTGGCTTCAAGTGATTCTCCCACCTCGACCTCCCAAAATGCTAGGATTACAGGCTTGAGCCACTATGCCTGGCCTCTTTTTCTTTCTGATTACTGTTTTAAAGTTGGTTTTTATTTCACAAGTAAAATATGTGTCTGTTCTTATAAAAAATAAAAACGTTATTGATAAAGCAAAAGTCCTCCTGTATAAGCTTGCATGTATGTGGCAAATCACAGTTTATTTTCCTAGTGATACCCATTGATGGCATTTCTGAATTTTTTGCTGTAACAAACATCTGCTTAAAAATTTTTTGCATATGCATATTTGACACTTGAATGAGTATGTCTGTAGGATAAATTCTTAGATATGGGATAGCTAAGGTCAAAATAAGTATCCATTTAGAATTTTGACAGATATTGCCAAATATTCCTCCAAAAAATTTTCATGAAAATTTGTATTACCACCTTTATTTTAAAAAATACCTATGACCCCTCAACCTCAGTGAGTACTGTGTGTTGTCTAAACTTTTTTACTTTCTGCCAATCTGATAAGTGACTGGGATAAAATCTAAGTATCAATATGTAGGTGGTATATATAAGTCATTTTGATAATTTTTTCTCTTCTAGGTCTTTCCATTCATACTTTCCATGGGAACTTCTTTGTTCGGTCAACAGACTTACTGTCTTTGCCCAATGTCAACCCAGATGCTGGGTATGCAGTACAGATGGCGGTAGAAGAGAGTCTTACTGACACTCAGTTGGTTTCTTTTCAGTCAGCACTCTTATATACATCCAGCAAAGGTAAGTTTTTGTTTATTTGTTCTTACTGTGGTAAAAATCACATTAACATGAGATCTACCTTCTTAACAAATTTTTAAGTGTACAGTACAGTATTAACTATAAGCATAAGTTGTTGTAAGGGTATGTTTTTGATGTGGTTATGTATTCTGTGGCTTATGATAAACTCTTCCTTCTTTGGAGGTGATTACTTATTGTTACTAAGCCAAAAAGACTATTCCTAATCATAAGAGATTTGCTTCTATTCTTGATAAAGCCAAGATGTTTGGCATTTATTTTCCTAAACCATTGTATTTATTCATTTGTTGAACAGATATTTATTGAGAGTCTACTGTGTATCAGACACTTTGATACAGGAGTTAATAAATCTGAATTTAACAAATCCCTTTCCTTGTAGAGCTTAATTCTAGGAGGGGGACCAAAGGGACCAACCATAAACAGGATAAATAAATAAAATAATAGTATGTTATATAATGATAATAATTAAGGCAAAAAATAAATCAGGTGAAGGGGATAGAAGAGCTGGTGGGGGTTGTTCTTTTTCTTTTTTTTTGAGACAGGGTCCTCACTCCGGCTAGAGTGCATTGGTGTGACCATAGCTCACTGCAACTTCCAGCTCCTGGGCTCAAGTGATTCTCTTGCCACAGCCTCCCAGGTAGCTGGGACAATAGGCACTCCCCACCATGCCCAGCTAATTTTTTAATTTTTTCTGTAGATGGGGGTGTCACTGTGTTGCCCAGGCTCGTCTTGACCTTCTGACCTCAAGCATTCTATTGCCTTGGAAGTGCTGGGCTTATAGGCATGATCCACCACACCCGGCCCCATAATTTATTAACATCCTTATATTTAAAAAATTAGCTTGTTTCTACTGTTTTGCTTCTTTGAAAAATGTGTTTGAAATTTCTTTCCTTATACACAAATCTTCATGTCATTTCAGATGATTTCTCTAAGATAACTTCCTGGAAATGGATACAGGATATAGAGTTAAACTGTTCAGAAAAATCTTGTTGGCTGGGTGCAGCGGCTCATGTCTGTAATCCCAGTACTTTGGGAGGCTAAGGCAGGAGAATGCTTGAGGCCAGAAGGTCAAGATGAGCCTGAGCAACATAGCAAGACCCATTCTCCACAAAAAAATGTAAAAATTAGATAGGCATGGTGGCGTGTGCCTGTAGTCACAGCTACTTGGGAGGCTGAAATGGAAGGATCATTTGAGCCCAGTAGTTTGAGGTTGCAGAGAACTAGGGTGACACCACCGCACTCTAGCCAGGACAACAGAGTTAAAAAAAAAAAAAAGAGCGTATGTGAGCTCCTCATATATACATGTCATTAGTCTTTTTTTTTTTTCGTTTTTCTTCTTGACACGATCCTGAAAAAAAATTTTTTTTTTCATTAGTCTTTGTGTGTCATGTTAAGTTGTACTGTATCATTTCTCATTTTTTTGGGTTTTTTGGGGGCTCCATAAGAAATAATCTAATTTTTTTACTTGTTTTCCTTTCATGTATTAAGATCTTGCCGAATAGAATTTTTTAAAGTTTAGCTTATGTTTGATGATTCTCAAAGTTTTTTATTTTGTTTCTTGTATTTATTGATTATTCTGGGTGATTACTGAAGAAAAAGTATTGTGAATGTTAATGTATTTAAAAATTTTTTTTCTATGACTCAAGAGAAAAGTGTTAGAATTTTTTGGACTTTATGTGTCAAAACAGGCCACAGAATATATTTTGGAGTAGTGATGTCATATGTATTTAACTCAAAATTTTTATTACCAAAAAGTTCAGCAAAGAGGTTTTTAAAAATTTAGCATTTTATCATTTGAATATAAGCCCTGTTATTTATTTAGTAATAACTTGAATGAAAAGAATTTCATAGTTAAAAAATAAAAGAAAATGTTTGATATTGTCTCTGCTTTCTATATAACTCTACTTCATTCTAAATTGAAAAGAAATGATTTTTCCAAGTGACTTTAAAGTAATCTTTTTTATATACATTAATAGTTGCCCCTTTCTATACTTCATGTATTTCATGCGTTTTCCCCAAAGGCGAGAGAAGAATTCGTGTCCATACTTTGTGTTTGCCAGTAGTTTCAACTCTGAATGAAGTCTTTCTTGGAGCTGATGTTCAAGCAATTTCAGGGTTATTGGCCAATATGGGTAAGAGTTGTTGTCACCTGTTGTAAATATTTTGCAAGTAAATAATTAGCTTCACGGTTTCAATATTTTGGATCCCTGGGTGCCTGCTAAGTAATTATCTGATTGAAAAGATCTGCTACAGATATTCTTACCTTTTTTGTTTGTTTAAACAGCTTTATTGAGATATAATTACATACCCCACCACTTCACTCATTTTAATTGTACAGCTCCATTGTTTTTAATGAATTTATGGAGTTGTGCAGCCATCACCATGATCTAATTTTACATTTCTATCACCCCAAAAAGAACCTCATGCCCATTAGCAGTTAATGTCCACTCCCTCCTTCCTCCCTCACTGGCCTTGAGCAACCAGTAAACTACTTTCTGTCGCTGTATATTTATCTACATTGGACTTAAATTTCCATATATTATGTAATTTTTAATACTAGTGCTATTTAATAGTTTTTTTATGAGCTCTGTATCTTAGATTACAAGAGAAGCAATATACCATGAAGATCATTAGACTTGGAGTCTTGGAATTTGAGATTGATAACCAGTATACTACCACACATATGTTTACAGCCTTGGCCAAATCATTTGAGCTAGCAGAAAATGTGCTGATATCTTTACCTATTTACTTCCATCTCAGATACAGTTGCCTTGATTATTTTGGTTCCCTTTTCAAATACATAGAACCCGATACATCATTTTAATTCTTGCCACCTTTCGTTCAGGGAAGACTTTCACTGAGTCCATTTGCTTCAAAGTCAAATCTGTCTAAAGCAGAAATAGTTACCCTTTTTCTTGAATTTCGTATTGGTAAAAATTTTTTTACATGGATCCTGGTAAAGGATTCATCCCTACTTTAATCTTTTATGTTGTTAAATGTTGAAGATTGTAACCTAAGAAATTTGAGCGTCACTGCCTTCATTTTTTAAGTAATGTTTTTTGTTCACAGTGTAATTATTATTATGATCATTATTATTATCAACAGCAGTAACTATCAGGCAGTTTTTGTGGAGTTTTAAAAAAATCTTCGCAACAACTTTGTGTTCGTTCTGCTAGTGTATTTGCTTGAACCCAATATGTATATTTTTTCACATTTTATCATCTTTAAAATCAGGGTAATGGCTGGGCGCGGTGGCTCACGCCTGTAATCCTAGCACTCTGGGAGGCCGAGGCGGGCGGATCATCCTGAGCTCAGGAGTTCGAGACCAGCCTGAGCAAGAGCGAGACCCCGTCTCTACCAAAAATAGAAAAGAAATTAATTGGACAGCTAAAAATATATATAGAAAAAATTAGCCGGGCATGGTGGTGCATGCCTGTAGTCCCAGCTACTCGGGAGGCTGAGGCAGTAGGATTGCTCGAGCCAAGGAGTTTGAGGTTGCTGT
>RJWJ010017513.1:0-32865 GCA_004363605.1 Indri indri
AGCTAAAAACATATATATATAGAAAAAATCAGCCGGGCATGGTGGCACATGCCTGTAGTCCCAGCTACTCGGGAGGCTGAGACAGTAGGATTGCTCGAGCCCAGGAGTTTGAGGTTGCTGTGAGCTAGGCTGAAGCCACGGCACTCGCCCCAGGCAAGAGAGTGAGACTCTGTCTCAAAAAAAAAAAAAAAAAAAACTCCTAGAATTAAAATTGCTAGGGCAAAGGTTATATCATTTTTAAATGTTGACAAATATTGCAGAGTTGCTTTTTAGAGAGATTTTTACCAATTATCAGCAATGTATGAGACCAATGCAGTAAGTTTTAGATAGAAAGGGGTTACAGAGTAGTCATTGAACTGCATGAGAAGGAAAAATGTGAACCAATGAAATGTTATAATGCCCTTTACATCACGAATATAATTTTTTTAGACTTTGGAAGTATTTTAAGACTTTTTTTAGACATTGAGAGTAATTTAAATTATTAGGTAAAATAAAAAACTTAAAGATAAATGTAGTGGTTAGACTTAGTTGATCTTCGAAACATCTTATTTTAGCATCACATCTCATGCTATAAAACTCAGCATTCTCAAGTTTTTAAAGCCTAGTCAGAAGGTTTTTCATGTTTAATTTGATAATGTTAACGTTAGGCAATATTTAAACCTGACGATGAAACAAAACTTTCAGCTGCTTTCTAAATATAAGCAATATAAAAACTTCAGATATAACTTTGGAGAAAACCTCTCTATGTGAAGGAATAATTTTATCCTCCATTATTCTACAAGTACTTTTTGAATATCTACTCTGTGCCCAGAAACTACATCAGGTGCCATAGGAAGCAGGGAGACCAAAAGAGGAATAAAAATTTACCTAATCCCAGGAAATTTAAAATATCGTTGGGGTGGATCAGAAAACAAGAAACTAGTAGAGAACATGATGGTATAGTATATATTGTGAAATGTATAGGTTAGCTACTAACAGGTATTTAGAGAAGGAATATATCCATACAAACTCATGGCAGGAAAGAAAGTGCAATTTAACCTGGATGCTGGAGTTTAAATTGAATTTGGATAGGTAGAAAATTAGAGGGAAGATATTGTAGGCTAGGAGAACCCTTTAAATAAAGATATGGAATGATTACACATTGAGAACATGAACTTCACAGGAAAAGAAATTTTATATTTGAAGTAATAGAAAGTAAGATTAGGTAGATAAATTAGAGTCATATGGAATGCCTTGAATGTTGCCAAGAAATTTGTACTTGATTAAAGAGCAGGCATATTCTTTAACAGAGGAATACAAATGTGAAGAATTATTGTGGCATTTATGTATCAAGTGAATTTAAGTAATGAAATGGAGGCACAGAGGCCTGGAAAAAGGCTATTAAAGTAATCCAGACATGAGGTGATTATAGCTTCCAGGAGAATGGAGAGAAATCCAGGAAAAAAAATGTTAAAGTCTGTAAACTTAAATATTTTACTCAAGTAATGATTATTGTTAATTTGTAAGTATTATGCACTGAGAATATGGCATATTTTTTACATAAGCCTCTGAATACTTTCTAGATACATTGAATTTTCTCTAAACTTAAACACTTAAACTTCTTGTTGATAAATTGGATTTTCTTGAGATTATAACATAATGAAACACATTTTTCTTTATCTCATATAAAGGATTTACATTAAAAAGGTACAGAAGTTTCCCGAATATAGAGTTCCTACAGACCCCAAAATTGATAAGAAAATAATCAGAATGGAGCAGGAGAAAGCCTTTAACATGCTAAAGAAGAACTTGGTAGATGCTGGTGGTGTTCTTAGGTATGACATTTCTATAGTTCTTTTATTTTCTGAATTAATGAGGTCCATTTGCAAGAATTGTTTTGTAGGAGAAATTATAATTTGGTTTTCCAGTTATCTCATTAAGTAATGGTTTTATAAGGTAGATACCTCACCAGTAGTTTCCTAGGTATTAAATTGATTGGCTACTGTATAAGCCATTGAGTTCATCAGGCAAAGGTTGTAGATAATTCTGACCAAAGAATTATATTATACTGGCTGGGTGCAGTGGCTCATGCCTGTAATCCTAGAGTTCTGGGAGGCTGAGGCAGGAGGATTGCTTGAGGCCAGGAGTTCGAGACCAACCTGAACAAGAGCAAGAACCTGGTCTCTACCAAAAATAGAACAAATTAGCCAGGTATGGCGCATGCCTGCAGTCCCAGCTACTGGGGAGGCTGAGGCAGGAAGATTGCTTGAGCCCAGGAGTTTGAGGTTGCAGTGAGCTATGATCGTGCCATTGCACTCTACCTAGGGCAACAGAGCAACGGTTTGTCTTAAAAAAAAAAAAAAAAAAAAAGGATTATATTATACTATATATGCCGTATACCATGTGGAAGCTTTTCCCCAAAATCACCAATAAATGTTTAGCAACATATTTTATTATATATTTAGTACTTTGTTTTAGATACTTATGAGGAGCAGAACTTGCAGCCACATTATATTTTTTAACCCATCTTTGATTACTTACGCAAGCAGAAATGAATTCTAAACCCTAAATATAAAATTCCATTTCATGCCTTTTATGCTTCAGGTTTTAAATAAGAAGAAATAGTAGCTTTCTCTTTTACTTTCCTTTATGTGTCAGTCTAGGTGAAGAATTTGCTATCGTATAATGGGATTAAGTGTATGGAATATAGTTTTTGTGTGATCTTTAAAAAAACCTTTAGTTATATGAAAAATCAATTGAGTCAATAATTAAATCCTTCAGTTTGAAGAACATTGTGTTTAATTTCTAAGTAGGCTCCAATTCATGCAATATCATTGTAACAATTTTGTACAAAAGTACCAATTAAAGCAGTATCCTACCAGATCAGTTCATTTTCCCAGCATCTGTTTTTCTGCACTGCTCTCAAAGAGATCTGCGTTCACCTTTAGTTTATTCTCTTGCTCATTGGGCGAACAGGGGCTGGGAGTGCTCTAGAGGCAGTATGTCAAGCTCATGTGAGGGAAGATTCTCCCATGTAGCTCTGAATTGCATATATTCTCCGGTTGGAAGGATGATAGGTGCAACAGAAGTGTAGTTTGGGACAGCAGTTTGATGGATAGGAAAATGTGCAATTTAAAAGATGATTTACAATGTTGTCTCTTTATTTTTGAGGTAAAATTTCCTTAATATGAAATTTAAAATACCATTTTTATACATATACTTAAATCCCTGCATCTCCCTCAACTTTAGGGCCACAGTGAGTCTATAAAGGTTTATAAATATTTTTATTTAATTGGGTATAAAGCACATCTTATTAGAGTTAAGCAGAGGTCATTTAAGATTTTGTTTAATATGGTATAATCATATATAATTTGTTCTTAAAAATTATTAGTACTAACCTAAGTAATTGTGATTCCTGCCTTTGCCTAATATTAAATAATTTTAATATTTAAATGTTACTAATTTTAAATATTTTCTCTTATCAGGTGGTATGTACAGTTACCTACACAGCAAGCTCATCAGTATCATGAATTGGAGACTCCCTGCCTCCCTTTGTCGCCTTCCCCTTTTCCTGTGTCTTCTCTTGAAGAAGAAACTGCAGTTAGAGATGAGAATTGTGCATCACCCTCACGTTTACATCCTCAAGTCGCACATAAGATTCAAGAATTAGTCTCACAGGGAATAGAACAAGTGTATGCAGTAAGGAAACAGCTAAGGTACTTTTACATTTTTCATTTTTGTTTGTTGGTTTAAATAATACACTAAACAGTATAGATATTTTCCTGGATATATGCTACCAGAGTAGATAAGGAACAGAGTTTATTAATTTATTTAAATAATCTTTTTTATGAACTGAGCATTTTCCATCAATTGCTTGGCATAATATGGTATGATATGGTTTATTATAATTCTAATTAGTCACTTGAGATATTCCATATTCGGTTTTGGCAAATTAGACTGTTTCTAAATGATATATACATTGAATTATTTAATAAATACCTTTGGAGAAAAAAAACTTTATAGAACCAAAGATTTTAAAACCCAGGCCAAGGTACTTACTTCAAACTATTTGAAATGCAATTAAATTTTATTACAATAAAAGAATTTGAATAGTTCTTTATCTAATGAAATTTTATTTATAGTACTCTGGTCTAATTTTATCGATCCTCAGGAAGCAATAATAATTATATCATCATTATCATCATCATCATTGTTATGTGGTACTTTCTATGTGTGTGCCAGGTGTTGTGCCAAGTTCTTTACAAACATGATCTCATTTAGTCTTATAACAGCTCTATAAAGTTGGTATATTTATTTCAATTCTACACATGAAAAAATTGAGACTCAGAATGGTTAAATAATTGGCTTACGAGGCAGAAGCAATCCTAGATATGAGTCCTTTGTCAGAAATGTGGTTTTCCCCTTCCATTCACTGAGAGAAAATAGCTTATAATGAATATTTAGGAAAGCATGTTTATATTTGCCTTTCATAGCTACATTTGTAAACCCATGTAATAGAAATCAATGGAGAAAGAACCATGTTCTAATAAAATATTTTCAGTTTGCTGAAAAAAAAAAGAGGCAGAAGCAGAACTGAAATTTAGGCCTAACTCTATAACCCGTGCTCATTGTTATGATTTCTGGTACTTAATCTTGCTCTTACTGGTTATTGTGTAATCTGATCTGAACAACAAAATGAGTATAGTAAGACCTCTTTTAAAGTCATCAATAGGTTCTTAGAAACTGCTACTTAGTGAAATGACATACAGCAGGCACACATATAACATTGTTTCATTCATCATCTTTTCATTCAAAGTTGTTATAGTGTCGAGAAAAAAATGATTTGAAGTCCTTTCGCCTAAGGTTGCAGTTTCTGAGAACCCGTCAATGACATTAAGTCAGGACTTACTGTAATTCCCAGTATTAATATTATTCCTTAATTAATACATGACTTTTCTATTTAGCAGCTTTCTTAAACATTTTGTATTTATTTCCACTGGAGCATTGTTAGAACAAAGCCAAAGTATGGTAAAGCCATTCATTATTTACTATACCCGAATCTTAAGAACAGAAGTATAGTACAGCTCTGTGATTTGCTCCACCGAATATAATGCACAAAGCATATATATATATATTAAACTTTATCATTTCTTTTATGTATTTATTTTTTACAATTATGTAGCAATGCCACCTTCCATTTCTATCTTTTTTCTACTTATAAAATTCACACACATCATATTTCATATAATATTAATTGGTGCCTTTGGAAGCAGTAAAACATGATATTTATGCCCATAATGTGGGTATAGGCCCAAACTCTCTTACTTAATAGGTAGGTATATAACTTCGAGCAAATTATTTAACTTCTGCAGTCCTCAGTTCCTTCATCTGTGAAGTGGGAATGATAATTTTACCTATGCCACAGGATCATAGTAAGGGTTAAAGGAGATATTTGGTGTGAAGTGTTCCATACAGGACCTGAGATAGTAAGCATTAAAAACATTATTATACTTAAACTGAAAATAATGATTTCATTCCATCCATGAAAGTGTCAAAGCTCACTCGAATATATTTAGGTGTTTAACCAATGAAAATATTACATTTCTATAATCTACATGAATTCTATGATTTAGTGTATGATAAAAATAAAAGTGGGAAAATATAAATTACTTATGGAGCTGTAAACCATACTTTATAAAAGTTTATGCTACAAGAGACTCTTCTCTCTTTTGATCTAAAAGTATATTGCTAAATGGTTTATGTTTTTATTTTATTTTATATTTTCCACAGAAAGTTTGTGGAAAGGGAAATGTTCAAACCTGATGAGGTACCTGAAAGACATAATTTATCTTTTTTTCCAACTGTAAATGATATCAAAAATCACATCCATGAGGTACAGAAATCCTTGAGAAATGGAGATACAGTATATAACTCAGAGATTATTCCAGCAACGGTATGATTACAACCACAATTCCTTGTTTTATTACAGAATCTTTCTCAGCTTCTGATAATATTTGGGCTAATAGGGAAGGCTACTATTAAGCCATCTGAATAACTGTGATGTAAGAAAAGCTAGTGGCATCTTTTTCTTAAAATGTAAATACTATGAACTCTCAGATAATGACTAAAAATTTTTATTACTCTTACAAGAAGAAAAATTAGTGAATTTCCAACTCTGACTCTAATAAAAACAATAATCTTCATTTTAAAATCAACATATTTTTTCTCTGTAAAAATTATTTCTTATTCCTTTGACAGTTTATTGAGTATATACTGTGTATATATATATCCCCCTTTTTTAAATAGATGGGCAAGTTTAATTATTCATACTTGAACACTCAAAGTGATGATGTTGTTGTATATGCTGTCTACGGATATCAGTTTTACCTCATATTTTGATACTGTAGTTTTCCCCTAAATATTAGTTATTTCTATGGAAGTTTTGCCTACTCTGAAGAGATTACTATAATTACCAAGAAACTGCTAATTGCAATCCAGGCAGTGGTTATGGTATTAAAATCTAAGGAGCAATATCCTTTGCTCTCCTAACTTTTACTACCCAAATTTAGTAACTGAATAAATTTTGATTTTTTTAAAAGTTAGGAGTACTATTCCTTGCTATCTATAACTCTTAATTATCACTATCTAAAATCCAGAAACTAAAACAGGTTTGGTTGGCAGTGCTCCTTTGACATCTACACCTTGCTATCCATATTCTTGCTCTCTGAACTCAAGAACCTAATGTATTTGGATAGTAAAGTATACTTGTGCTTTGAGAATGTGAACAAGTGAAGAGAATAATTACAGAATATAGTAAAATTATTCTATGAATGAAGAACATATGACAGTTGCATTGATTTTTTTCAATATAAATGCGTTTTTTTACTGAAATAAATGTTTCCATTTCAGCTTCAGTGGACTACAGACAGTGGGAATATTCTCAGAGAAACTGTGACAGTTACATTTGCAGAAGGTAGATTATCTTAAATACCTTTAAAATATAAAATCAAACAGTGTTGAAACTGAAAGGAACTTGAGATATTATCTCCTCCAAATAAATTTTATAGGTGAGGAAACCAGGACCCAAAGAAGCAAGAGCAACTATATTAGGGATTATCAAAATATTTCCTGCTTTTAAAATTTTCTTTTATACTCAGCCTTTTTGCTTTTTTATGACTGAAATTTTGAAGCTGATTACTAGCATAGGGAACTAGAAGGCTGGCTAATTCCTGTAGTAATAACCATAGGATACCTTGATTTGGGGACTATTGTCCATTTTGTACAGTTTGCTTTTTTTCCATATGTTCTTACGCCTATATTCTCTCAATATTCCAAGCTTATTTTGACCCTTATACACCTGTTCTCCTTTCTGGAAATGTCTTTTTTCTTCTGCATGGCAAACTTTTCTTATTCCTCAAATAGTAATCTCTTTTCCTCTTTTAACTTCACCCCCTAGTAAAGTAAGCTATTCATTCTTTTGTAATTACCTCTGCATTTAACATGGTAACCTTTTGTTTAGGTGTCTGTATCTTTCATTATGGTTTGAGTCAGAGGCAAGGATTATATTTTATTCAAATCAATATACCTAGTACGTAGCATAATAACTGCTAGAAAGTTAGCACCTTAGCTGGGTGCAGTGGCTCACGCCTGTAATCCTAGAACTTTGGGAGGCCAAGGTGGGAGGATTGCTTGAGGCCAGGAGTTCAAGACCCCAATCTCTACAAAAAATATAAAAATTAGCCAGGTGTGTCGGCATGCGCCTGTAGTTACAGCTACTTGGGAGGCTGAGGCAGGAGGATGACTTGAGCTCAGGAGTTTGAGGTTGCAGTGAACTATGATGATGCCACTGCACTCTACCCTGGGCAACAGAATGAGACCCTGTCTCAAAAAAAAAAAAAATTAACACCTAAATAAATGTTTTAGAATCAACAAATGAACAATTGTATATATAGAATAGTATTTTTTTATTCTTCAACTTATTAACCTTTAAGAGTCACTTTGCCTGTAGAATAACTTTCAGGTTCTTTAGCATTATTCATTTATTCTACACAGATTTTACTCAGTGTGCTAAATGCTGGATATATAAAAGAATGGGTGAGTTTCCTGCCTTATGGAATTTAAAGTTTAGCAAGAGGAAAAAAGACGCTAAACAAATATGTCCTAATTAACTCCTGTTATGAAAAGTATCATAAGAGAGTTGTGCAAACTTATGTGGGAATAGTCATAAAGACATGTAACTTAGTCCAGGAAGAAGAGAAGTAACACTTGAAAACGTGACTTTTAAACTAAAAACTGAAGAATAAGTAGGAATTTGCCAATCAAAGAAATAGCATGTGCAAAGGCTAAGCAAGAAAGAGCTTGTCATGTTTAAGGAATTTAAGAAGGCTAGTGTGGATTAAGCAAAGACAGTACTTGGAGATAAAATTAGATAAGCAAAACTGGTTTAGGAGACCATTTCACCTGTACACATAAAAGGTAATAGTGGTTTAGACTACAGTTGGTGGCATGTAAACTAGAATTGGGTTTAAGAGTTATTTTAACACATTAACTGCCATGTGAGTTGTATTTAACTCACGCTGGTTTTGAGCCAGGGGCCTCATGAAGCATATGTAACTCACACATCTCTTTACCTTGGGAGCCGTGTGAACTGTTTTTCAAGTTGCATAGGACTCACACACAGAAAACAATAAAAAAAATTTTTTTTTCTTTACATTAGAAAGGATCATTTTCTTTTCAAAGTTTTTATTCTATTTTCAAAATAAAACACCATGGCCCCAAGGAAAATTTTCTTTTTCTGGTGTGGCAGTGAATGCGTTAAAAGTGGAATTCATGACATTTTGGGCTGGATGATTTAAAAAATTTTTTTAAGTAGAATTCAAAGATCTTGGTTATTGATTGACCGAGGTGTGTGGCAGGGGAGGGTAAAAGAGTGGGAATGATCTAAGATGACCTCTGAATCTCTACCATGAGCAGCTGACTGAAAGTGGCATTTATTGAGAGCAATACTAGCAAAAGAATAGGGCATTGGTTGGGTAGGAGAGAGAAAACAGATCATAAAGTCAGGTTTGGAAAGCTTGAGTTTCAGAGGCATTTCAGTGGAATGGATTAGGAGGAAGCCATATTGCGGTGGTCGAAGAGTGAATGGGAGATGAGTGAAGGAGTAGAAACAATGTGGATCACTTTTTCAAGAATTTTTGCTGTGCAGCATTGAGGAAAGATATTTTAATATAGTAGAGAACTGAAAAGACAGATGAAGATGAAGACGAAGCTGGCAATGGGAAGTTAAAGAAATTTCTATCTGTTGACTTCTCTTTTCTCTTCAAGTGAGAGTGCTAAGAATGTGGAAAGGTCTCAGGAAGAGTGGTGTGGGTTGGAGGGAAATGCAGATTAGAAATCATCCCAAAGAAAGAGTGAGAGAAACATTGCCAGATACAGTGAATGTCCAGTTGAATTTGATGATCATGAATTGGTAGTAAGAATAGTAGTGAGTTTCATTTTTAGCAGCACTCAGCTTCCCATGTATAGGCCTAGGAAGCCATTTCATCCAGAGTTAGGGTTTTACAAGGGTAATATGACCAAAGGACAGAGAAGCAAGGGAATTTAGGGTACCTGTAAGAGAGTGACTGCAATCATAGACCCGAGACTCTAAGCTGGATGGGGAGAGAGTTTTGTTAAGGAAGAAAGCGATGGATCTGAGGAAAACTAAGGGATCCATTGACTGGAAGTCCATATGAAGTTGAAGAACAACTGTATGCTTCCAGCAAAATCCTGGAAGAATAAGAGGTTGTGATCAGAGAATGGGATGTTTGAATTGGAGATTTTAGAGGTAGAATAGTCCAGAATATTATAGGAGTAGTGGGTGACTGCAGCAGACTGAAGTAAAAGGACAGTAGAAATAAAGAAGCCAAGGAATGAGAGCGCTGTTTAATCTCTCAGTGGTCCACTGAGGAAGAACTCTTTAATTATACTGATTTTACAGATGAGGAAACTGAAGTTTAGAAACTGAGTTATGTATCATATAGAAGGTCACACAGAAAAGCCAGCACTTAAATCCATCTGGGATGAGGAACCTGCAGCCTTCTATTTTAATAAAATCCTTTTTATGTTTATTAATACATTTTTGTTCATCTTTTATATTTTTATTTTATTTTTAAAACAAATCTAGGATTTGTTCCGTAAATTTGGTTTCAGTCAAAAGACCACACTTAAGGACCTACATAGCCACATGTGGCCTTAAGGCTGCAGGTTCCTTACCCATGGCCATTTTTTAAATTACTCAGTTACATTATGAAAACAATAAATATTTATTGATGACTAGTTTTTTTTGTTTGTTTGTTTGAGACAGGATCTCACTTTGTCACCCAAGCTGGAGTGTAATGGCATGATCATAGCTCACTGCAGCCCTGAACCTTGGGCTCAAATGATCCTTCTGCTTCAGTCTCCCTGGTAGCTGGGACTACAGGTGCGCACCACCATACTCCACTAATTTTTAAAATTTTTATAGAGAGAGGATCTCGCTGTGTTGCCCAGGCTGATCTCAAACACCTGGCCTCAAGTGATCCTCTTGCCTCAGCCTCCTAAAGTGCAGAGATTACAGGCGTGAGCCACTGCACCTGGCCGATAATTAGTTTTTGATTAACTTAAAAAGAGATGAATGTTTGGGTTAACATATAAGAATTACATGAGAATGATTCAGATTCTCTAAGGACAATTATTTAAAATTGAGATATTTTAGAGAAGTTTTACTTTTATTCATTTATCCCAAAAAGAGTTACTGAAAGAAATTTAATATTGTTATTATTGAGGACCAACTTTTGTCAGACATTATCCTAGGAACTAGGACTGCAAAAGATGAATCAAGCTTGGTCTTTGTAATTGAGAAGCTAAATAGCTTTCACACATCTAGAGAAGTTTGGGAATAGTCCAGCAATATAGCATGGAGAATAGACTATATTAGAATTACAGATATAGAATCTTTCAAGGAAAAAAATATGCAGTTTGCCCTCCATATCTATGGGTTCCACATCCATGTATTCAATTAACAGTGGATTGAAAAATATTTTTAAAAAATCACATGTGTACTGAACATGTATAGACTTTTTTCTTGTCATTCTCTAAATAATATAGTATAACAACTATTTACATAGCATTTACATTGTATTAGGTATTATAAGTAATCTAGAGAGGATTTAAAGTATAAGGGAGGGGCCAGGCATGGTGGCTCATGCCTGTAATCGCTGCACTTGGGAGGCCGAGGCATGAGGATTGCTTGAGGCCAGGAGTTTGAGCCAGCCTGGGCAGCATAGCAAGACTCCGTCTCTACAAAAAAAAAAAAAAGGAATTAGCTGGGTGTGGTGATGCACACCTGTTGTCCAGGCCACTCAAGAAGCTGAGGTGGAAGAATCGCTTGAGCCCAGGAGTTTGGGGCTGCAATGAGCTATGATAGCACTACTGCACTCCAGCCTGGGTAGCAGAGCAAGTCCCTGTCTCTAAAAACTATATATATATAAATAAAATTTTAAAAAATAAAGTGTATGAGAAGATTTTTACATTGTATTATGAGTAATCTAGGGAGGATTTGAAATACACAGGAGCATATTCTTAGGTTATATACAAATATTATGCCATTTCATATCAGGGATTTGAGCGTCCACAGATTTTGGTATCTGAGCAAGGTCTTGGAACCAATCTTCTATGGATATGAAGGGATGACTGTATTCCTAGATCCCATCCTAGATCGATTGCATTAAAATTAATGGAGATTGAACCTAGGAATCTATATATCTTTTAAAGTTCCCTTAGAGGGTCTCATGATCTGCCAGTTTCTGGAAATAGTGGACTAGATGACTTCTTGAAGTCTTTTGTAAAACTTCGACCTCGTTTCCTATCCCAGTTCTATTAGAAAGAGTTGTAATAAAGTGTAGTATCTTAGAAGCCATACAATTATTTTGTTTCAATAGTTTATTTTTTATGTACTTTAGGAAATTCACCACGAGAATCAGTTACCACCAAAGCAGGAACAAATCAGATAGGAGGTTCTTTGTCTCATGAGCCAACCCACTTGCTCTCCTCACTTTCCTCATTTCAGCCAAAAATATTTACACAGCTACAGGTAAGCATTCAGTAAAATAGCCAAATTTGAGACCCTTCTCTTAATTTCTCAATCTATCTTCTTCTTCTAGAGATTTTAGAGAATTGTTATAGAATTATAATAATCACCAAATATGTTTTCATTATTAATTTCCTGACTTCTTTGTGTCTTGGTTTAAGATAATTCAAACAGTATGTTTTGAAAAAGTTTGAGGTTGACTATGAATGCAATAAATTTAGTTGTACTACTTTTTCCTTGGTTCTGGTTTCTATCCTCACCTAATATTTATTAGTAACTATACTCATTTTATTTTTTCCAATTTTGTGTCAAAAAATAACATATCTTATGAGAATATCATACATAGTAAATTCAAACATTTTCATATTACTGTTTTCGGTTTAAAAGGGTTTGCAGTTACAACCAAGGTTCTCCTCTTCTGATGCATCACCGGCTCTGATATCAGTAAATAACCACCCCTCCTCCAGTCCTTCAAGACTTCTGGATTCAACAGGAAGGGCTGTAATGAATAATAATTCTCTACTGCTTGGTCAAAGTCATAGCCTTCAAACAGATACATGCCTAACCCAAAACAATAGTACTGCCTCTACCATGGGTAACCTTCCAGGACCGGATCAAAATCTAGTTGCAATGGATCAGCTAGTTGAAGTTGGAGATGTTGAGGATACCGGGAATCTGGAAGGAAGTGTTCATCGGATTCTGTTGGGAGATGTGCAGACCATTCCAATACAGATTATAGACAACCACCCAGCTCTTAGTAAGTTAAAAATCAACTTATGATTTTATTTTACCTTTATGGGACTATCACACTATAGATAAAACTATTATTTATACTCAGTGTTCATAATATTATATAAATTAAGTAAAATTATGAGGGGAGAAATTTTATTAGTATGAGTTTAAGAATGCTTAAACTTTAAAAATTTTTTCTTCTCCTTATTTCTAATTATTTAGTCAATAAATTGAAAATATTTTTCCCTGATTACCTGGTTTTCCATGAAAAATCGGTAGTGATGTGAAACCAGGAAGATCATTTTAGAATGCATGAAAAAAATTGATAGGACAAATAAACAAGGAAAACTGTTTTAGCACAAAGATTATAGTGGAAAAATTGATGTATGCACATGTACACAAAAATGGAATGAAGTGGGCAGATATAAAGGTTAAAAGGAAGATTTTGAATTATAGACTGAAATGTCGTATTCTACGGGAAGTTGTAAAGGAACTAGTAAGACCTGGGCCCTTGGTTTTAATCCAAAACCTTATTACCTTCACATTATTATTAAATACTAACTAGTCAAAATAATAGTAAACTCTGTCAACTCCTATTTTATCTAACTTTGTCACTTCTTCTTTTCACACAAATTGTTCTGGATTGGGCCCTTATGTGGGAAAAGATTTGCAGTATACTTTGAAGAGCAAAAATCTTTATAGCGGTTATTCTTAGAATATATAAAATATTTTCCCTCGATCTTAGTCATCATTTTTCTGGATAAGGAAAACTGTGAAATAGCTTCTTCCAGAAAAGAATGATTGTCTTTTAAATTTATTGGAAGCATTACTTTTAAGAAAATTTATCCAGAGGAATATGATAGTAATACTGATGAACTTTAGTAGACAGGAAGAAAAAGGAATATACTTGAATTAATTCTTACAAATCCAAGAAATACTTAGTGGTTCCCCATTTGACAGATGGAGAAATAAAGGCTCAGAGAGATTAAGTAATTGCCTGACGCTCACATCTAGTAAGTGACAGAGGGGGATTTAAACCTAGATTTGTCTACTTTCCAAAGTTTTTTTTTCCTCCACTCTAAATACTTTCCCCCTCTGTGTTGTGCCACCTATTTCTTGGGAGCTCTAATCCAGAATGCTTTAAAGGAGACCCTCTTTGGATCCAAATTTGCATGATTTATCAAGTTAGAAGATAATCTGAAAGGCTGGATGTGAGTTCTATGAGTCGCTCAAATTCATACTCTATTGGTCATCTATGTTGTGAGCTAAACACCCATATGTGACAAGCATTAGGCATGTTCAACACACTTGTCTGACCAAACACAGTTGCCTTAACTTCTGTTTCCTATAGCAACTGAAAAACTGATATTCCTAAAAAAGAGAGATGAAGATTTGATCTTAGACATCACAATTCCCAGCTCAAAATAGTGCTGCTGGTCTGCTACATTAGTTTGGTCATAAATATTTTGAAATCAGAGTGGTAAGTGCGTTCTTAAATGTTTCAGATGAGCAAACACATGGCTCATACAGCTAAGTCACATTTAAGATGTGGGGTGTTTTTTCTAATGTAGTTAATTAAGGTCCTTAAGAGAGTGAACATTTTCTTGATACATGACCACATGTGGAAACCATATAGGAGTAACACATCCATGAATTTGTAATACATATGCCTGCTGTTTGCAAAACAAATCATTTCCAAATGATGGGAGGCTTCCTGGCTTTTATTCACACATGTTTTTTTTAAATGGCTAAGTTTAAATATGAGATGTTCCTCATAATTTTACCAAATTATGGACTGCTTTTTTGTCATGGTATCTGTAGAAGAAAATAACTTTATAGTTTTCTTTTCTCTTCTTTTTTTCATTGCCAGAAGCATACTGACAATTTAATAATGAATGACTGTTAAGATGTCAGAAACAGAGTTTTCAAATATGCCAACTACTTTTCTCAATTATTTGGTTCTTTTTCCAAACTACTGGTTTTTGCTTTGCATCTAAATTCATATAATTCTAATGATTCCAGTGTCATGAAATATATTAACCTTTAGGATTTTTCTTTTATGTTTGGTTTTAAAGTTGAAGAAAATCCAGAAGGTATCATTTCTGTGAGCCAAGTTAAGCAAGAACCTAAAGAACCAGCATTGTCTATGGAAGGAAAAAAAAATATGGACTG
The DNA here is from genome assembly GCA_004363605.1 of Indri indri. NCBI lineage: Eukaryota > Metazoa > Chordata > Mammalia > Primates > Indriidae > Indri > Indri indri. The sequence goes on from RJWJ010017513.1 coordinate 14,993, forward strand.
TAAAAAATTATCTGCTACGTAAATTATTGAAGCATTTCAGAATTTACAACTTTGGTGACTTCTGATGTCTTAGAAAAGAAGGTGAATATTGTCAGAGTACGTCATCGTGATAACTGGATTGAAGACTGATTTGATAAGAAGCTTTGATTTAAAACTGATATATTTGTTGCCAATTCCATATTTTTACCTCGAGATATTTTACTCTTCTCATTTTGTATAATTTTTATGCTTTTGATTATCTAATAAGGCCAGTATTTCAAAAGCTCTCCTGAACTCATCCATAGCAATATAGTCTGAATACAAATATTTATCTAATTCATCCTTGGAAATATCCAGTTTTGATTCTTACAAGACAGAAAAGAACAGCAACAAAAACAGTGTGTGAGTGTGTGTTTGTATGTGTATATGTATGTCATGAATTTTTTCTTAAGTTCTGAAAGAACTTATTCTCTCTTTAAAGTTGTGAAGAAATTTTTAATTGGCTGCAGGTAAGAGAATATTTGTAGTCTGTTTCATTTGGAAAGATGAAACAATAGATTTTACATCATGACACACAGCCAGTAGTCACATCTGTGAAACCATGCAGTTGCATTTTAGCCTCTTCTCTTCCAATTTTTGTACTTTTAACTACAAACCAATAGCATACTAATGGTTATCTCATAGAAATTTAAAGTGTCTTGGTAAGTACTAAGAATTTTAACTTGAATTAATCAGCAGAATTAAGCAGCAGAATCAATGTATGGAGCATGTAATTATACTGTATTGGACGTAAAACACTATAAGTAGAAAGATATGGAAATTGAGAGAATTTGGAATGAATAATAGAATTCGTTGGTGTCTACAGATGGTTTGGGGAACTTTGTGATGATAGCAGATTTCTCCCCCTTTTTTTGTATTGAAGATTCAGCTACAGTTAGAAAAGAATTTGAGTTGTGTTTACATTTTTCTATGCCAGAGTTCTTACTGAACCAATGGTATTAGGATTTATAGTATTTCAAGGTAAGTATTTATAGTTTAAAGTTTAGTTCATATTTAAAACTTTAAAATGTCTGATCTGGTATATTTCCTTGTTAAGTAAGTATATTTACTTCAAATATCAAATAACTACTAAGCAGTATATTCATTATAAGCATCTGTTTTCTGGAAGATTGGTAAACTAGAAATGTCAGCTATAGCTGTCAAGAAATCAACCTTAACACTTTTGTTTTTCCAGAGACCATTTGTGGATATATTTTAAATTTTATTCTTAAAAAATAAAGAGTTCAAATGGATATTAATGTTTAATATTCAGAGCATACACAATATAATGTAAAATTTGACCTTAGTAAAGGTTAAATTTATTTCATTTAAGGTTAAGTCATTAACGAATTACTTAATTCATTACGTAAATATGAGTCACTTTTGGCTTTTCTGAGCCCCATCTCCTTAATTCACTTTGTTACAGGTACATGACATGTATCTAAATACAAAGCACTGTTAAAATAGAAGTAGGTAGAATCCTAAAATTCCTTCTCTTTAGATTTATCTTGTATTTAATATAAAGTTTATTATTTATACTTTATTTAAGGCAAAGTTAATATTTAGTTACATATATGATTTTTTGTAAGAATTGCTTTTCTTTTTCCTAAGAATTAAAAGTATTTGATGTTGGCATTTATGGAGGCAGGTTGCCAAATTTCATTATGTTATGCACTTAGTCACCTCCAATCCAGATTTCTCTTAGTCTGTGTGTACTTAAAAGGAATAAATCCAAATTAATTTATAATTTAGTGTTGCACTGTAGACAATATTCTTTTCATTTGTTATTTCTAGTTTTATGGAAACTTTTTCAAGATTTTAAATAATAGATCTTCATCTCTCAATGGAGACAATGATTTATTATTAAGTATTTTACCAGTTGAATTATATTCTTTTGGAGACATTCCTTTCTTTTTTGATGTTGAGTTGCTAAGGAGAAATGCTTGTTAATATACAAAAGTTAGTCAGTTACCTGTAAAGTCGAGAGATGTCACAGGGTTCAGACTTTGGTATAGTTAAAAATACTTCTCTCGCCTCATTCTGTGTGTATGTCTCTTCTGATACTGTTTTTTTTTCATGAGGACAGAAAGTTAGAGTACATCCTCCCCACAAACAAAAAACAAAACAAAACTGCCCCACAAAAACCAAGAGCATGAAGAAAGATTTAAATCCCTAATTGTATACTCTTTTGGTTTTTAGGTAGAAACTGGAACTATCAATATTTTCATGTAAGTATTTGAATAGTAGCTCTTTAAAAATGGTTTCTAAATTTGTTTATAAAAATTCATTGTCCTCTAAATGCATGTTTAGTCAACAATGTATCGATATTGTGTCTAAAGGTGCTTAGCGTCACTTTTTGAAAACTATGTTTACATATTTAAATGTTTAATTATTTTTAAATGCATAGGGTATTAAATATAAGTACATAACATTTTCAGTATCTATATTTGGCATTCTCCTAACAGCTCTACAGCAAAGTTTGACATATGTTCTTTTGTGTCATGTATCACAAGGTGTACTATCTGTAGGAGTGAGTTGGACATTCAAAATAAGCAATTAGAAATTCACAATTACAGCTTAGCTTGTTTCTTCATTGTAGTTTTCATGTTCCAAACCTCCAAGTGAACTTTATATATACTACAGTGAATTATAGATAAACACAGCCATGGTGGGCCTTTTCCTCAATAGCAATTTTCTGTGTAAACACTTAGTATACCTAAAAGAAAAATTTTGTGTATCTTATGCAAGGTAAATGTTTCCTAAATGTCACAGAAGTGATCAGGTTTGGGATCTGGTCCTGCATTAAAAGTTTTGAATTTTGAGGCCTGCCAGCATGTGTTTCATCTTCTTTACATCCTGTCAAAATATACTCTTAATCATGTGGGTATGAGAAAGATATTGTTTCATTTGTACCAGGTTTAAAAAGAGGTTTAAAAAATTTGTGTATATATATTGTAACTTAATGTATAGTGTCCTTGTTATAATGTAATTTTTTCATTAAAAATCCTGTGTTATATTTTTCTCATTAGTTTTATTTTTATACTTTTCCCAGAGATAGTGGTAGTTCTATTTATCTTGGAAGATGCTGAATAAACACTTTAATACCTGAGAATTTTGGCTAGAGATTTATGTTTAGTTTGGAACCTGAAAGTTTTTAAGCATAACTACCAGTAACTCCTGTTAGCATTACATTTGGGAATATATATGCATTTAGTACCCTGCAACTCAGTCAAGCATCAACATTTTAAAACAAGATATAAACAATTCTTTTTTCCCCTACATATTGGCACCATGACATCTTCAAGTACAGCTTTATGTTTTAGGAGTGGTGATAGAAGTATATGATTAAAAGAGAAGAAATTATTAATTTTTCTGTCTTTGCTTTTTTTTGCTTTATTCCACTCTGTGCCTATTTTTAAGGTCCATAGAAAATCTTAATCTCTCCAGAATGGGGACTACATTGGCTCTTCCCCATCAGCTGGTTTAGGATTCAGACATCGTAAATGATATACTGGTATGATATCTAAATATCTGTAATTCTACTTAGTTAACTTAGTCATAAGGACAAAGACCTAGTACACTTTTGCCACATAGATGTTAGCTATGAATTTTGTTGCTGAATAATACAAGTATTCATTGCTGACTGAAGTCTTAAAATTTTAAGAATAGAAAAAATTCACTTATTAATGGATGCTAAAGTGATTCCTGACAAAAATAAATAAATTGGCCAGGCGCGGTAGCTCACTCCTGTAATCCTAGCACTCTGGGAAGCTGAGGCAGGAGGATCGCTTGAGGTCAGGAGTTCAAGACCAGCCTGAGCAAGAGCCAGACCATCTCTACCAAAAATAGAAAAGAAATTAGCCAGTTGTGGTGGCAGGCGTCTGTAGTCTCAGCTACTCAGGAGGCTGAGGCAGGAATATCACTTGAGCCCAGGAGTTTGAGGTTGCAGTGAGCTATGATGACACCACTGCACTCTACCTGGAGCAATAGAGTGAGACTCTGTCTCCAAAAAGTAAATAAATCAATAAATTGTATGGTTAGTATGGAAAACCTTTGGGAATGTGATATGGGTATAAGAATACTAAAACCAGAGGACAGAGTGGGAATCACATACCATGAGGGTTTTTGTTTTTAAAAATCTTTATTGAGGTATAATTGACATATAATAAACTGCACATGTTTAAAATGCACAATTTGATAAGTTCTGTTATTTGTATACAGCTGTGAAACCATCACCATAATCAAGATAATGAATATTTCCATCACCCTCAAAAGTTTCGTAGTACTCCTTTGTGATCCATGCTCAATCCACCCTACCCCCTACCCCACCATCCCCAGACTACTGATCTGCTTGCTCTCATTAGAGATCAGTTTGTTAGAAGTGAAATAGTATAGTTTGAACCTTTTTTGGTCTGGCTTTTTTGTCACTCAGCATAGTTATTTTGCAATTTGTCTATACTGTAGCATGTATAAATAGTTCATTTTATTACTGAGTAGTATTGCATTTTATGAATATATCATAATTCATTCATGTGATGATGGACATTTGGGTTGTTATTAATACTTCTAGGCTATTACAAATAAAGCTGCCATGAACATATGTGTGGAAGTCTTTGTATGGACTTATGCTTTCATTTCTCTTGGGTAAATATCTAAGAGTGGAATTGCTGGTTCATATGGTAGGTATCTATTTAACTTTTTAAGAAGCTGCCAAATGGTTTTCCAAAGTGTTTGTACCAATTTACATTCCTACCAGCAGTGTCTGAGAGTTCCAGATTCTCTATATCCTAGCTAACACTTCGTATGGACAGTCTTTTAGGTTTTAGAGATTCTAACAGGTGCCTAGTAGTATGTAGTTGTGGTTTTAATTTTCATTTCATTTCTCTAGTGACACAGTTTAGCATCTTTTCGCGTTTTATTTGCCATCTGTACCTTTATATCTTCCTCAATGAAGTGTCTGAATCTTTCGCCCATATTTAAATCGGATGGTTTTCTTATTGAATTTTGAGGTTTAAAAAATACATTCTAGATATTAGTCCATTATTAGATAATGCCATTTTCAAATATTTTCACCCATCTCGGTCTATGATTTATCTTTCCACTCTTCCTTTTTTGAGGGGGGGGTGGGGAGACAAGGTCTCGCTCTGTTGTTCAGGCTGGAGTACAGTGGCATCGTCATAGCTCACTGCAAACTCCTGGGCTCAAGGGATTTTCCTGCCTCAGGCTTCCAAGCAGCTGGGACTACAAGCACACGTGCCACCAAGCCCAGCTAATTTTTTTATTTGTTGTAGAGATGGGTCTTGCTATGTTGCTCAGGCTAGTCTTAAACTCCCAACTTGAAGCAATCCTCCCACCTTGGCCTCCCAATGTGCTAAGATTACAGGCATGAGCCACAGCACCCAGCCTTTTCACTCTTAATAGCATCTTTCAAAGGGCAGAAGTTCTTAAATGTGATGAAGTCCAATTTATCATTTTTTTCTTTATGAGTCATGCTTTTGTATTGTATAACATCTAAGAGATTTTTCCTTAACCCAAGGACACAGATTTTTTCCTGTGTTTTGTTCTAGAAGTTTTATAACTTTAGGTTTTATGTTTAGATCTATGATCCATTTTGAGTTAATTTTTGTACACATAGTACAAGGTATATATATTGAAGTTCTTTTTTCTGTCTTCAAATTCACTAATCTTTTCTTCTGTAGTGTCTAGTCTGTTGTTAATCCTAAATTACCTTGGTGTTACTAATATACCCAGTATATTTTTCATCTTTAGAAATTTAATTTGGGGATTTTTTTGTATCTTCCATGTCTCTACTTAACATCTTTAATCTTTCCTTTAGCTTTTTGAACATGTAGAATGTATCTGTAATTACTGTTGTTAATGTCCTCATATACCAACCCTATCATTTATGTTTTTATTGTTTGTTTTTGAAGGTGTTTGAATTGATTGATTTTCCTGCTCATTTAAAAAAATATTTTCCCTCTTTGCATTTCTGGTAATTTTGATTGGATGGCACATACGACTTTTACCTTGTTGGGTGCTGGATATTTTTGTGTTCCTATAAATATTGTTGAGTTTTGTTCTGGGACACAGGTAATTTGAAACAGTTTGATCCCTTAATGTCTCACTTTTAAACTTTATTAGGTGAGACCAGAGCAGCATTTAATCTAGTGTTAATTTTGTCCCATTACTGAGGCAAAATTCTTCTGAGTACTCTACCCTGTGCTTTTGAATCATGAGGTTTTCTACTCTGGCTGGTGGAAATAGGCACTATTCTGGCCCCTTGTGAGCCTTAGGGGTTGTTCCCTCAAATCCTTTCAGGTTGTTCTTTCCCCAACCTCAAATAGTTTCCTTATACTCATTCACTGATCAGTCAGTACTCTGCTGAATACTGGAGAGTGACCCTCTGCAGGTCTCAAGTTCTCTATTTGTATAGCTCTCTCCTCTCTAGTACCCTGTCCTACAAACTCTAGCTGCTTTGGTTTTCTTGGATTCCAGGTTCTGTTGCCTCTACTCAGGGAGACCACCAGCCTCTATCCAGGTGCCCCCTCCCTGTGCCACAGCCTGGAAGCTCTCTCCAGGCAGTAATCTGGGAAAATCATAGGTCTCATCTCATTGTTTTCCATCCTTCACGGATCACTGTCCTCTGTTGAATGATGCCCCAGTGTTTTGAGAATCATTGTTTCATATGTTTTATCCAGTTTTATAGTTGTTTCAGGCAGGAAAATAAATCTGGTCACTTTTACTAGAAGTTGAAGTTCTCCAGACAGTTCGACATAATGTCACATTTGGGTTTCTGCAAGAGCAGTAGAGTTAGGAGATGAAATAGGGGCTGCAGGAAAGATGCAGGGATAGATTATGATATGGAATAGTGTACAAAAAGTCTGAGTGAAACAAGTATGTGTGTCATTTGGGACTTAAGGCATTTGACTGGTTCAGAGTAATTCCTGTGAACTGCCTGATTGGGTATAGGGACCACCTTTGATGGTATAATGTCCAATTCCCACTGTTGTATCTCTGGCAATCATAATGACTCGGTCTTCTATGTCCTGCCACTGACAGAATTAGGTACCATGCAGGATACCAAAGTGAATGATTAAAAAGTTTGTCTTAGAGGAACTTAATGTCTATACATGAGATGTATAACTTTATACAAGATAAAAAAATGATAAGTTTGATAATAGGAATATAGATAAAATTATATAAGAATTCAGAGGAAGAATATGTTACTTTCAAGGAAGAGAGATAACATTTTAATGAGCACCTACAGCACCAGAAATTGTACTTGGCACTTTATATTCTTTGGTTAAAGCACTTGGCATTTTGCCTAGCATAAAATAAGTGGTTTCTTATTATTACAGCTTGGCCTTGTGGTTAAGAGCATGTGCTCTGAAGTCAGAAACCTTGGGCTTGCATCCCAACTTCCTCTTCCACCTCCAGCTCTGTAACTTTGGACAAGTTACTTGGACTTTGAGTTCTTTGTGTTTTTTATCTGACAAAATAGTAGTAGTAGTTACTTAACTGAATTTTTTGAGGACTTAATGAGATACTCCATGTAAAAATCTTAGAATCTGATACATGGCACTCAAACGTATGTTAACTTTTATATAGTAGCTCCCCTTTTCCGCAGTTTCACTTTCTGTGGTTGAAGTTAGTTACCTACAGGCAACCACGACCTGAAAATATAACATATAATAAGATATTTTGAGAGAGAGAGAGAGAACATATTCACTTAACTTTTTGTGTATGTGTGTGACAGGGTCTCACTCTGTTGTCCAGGCTGGAGTGCATTGGCGAGATCATAACTCACTGCAGGCAGCCTTGAACTCCAGGGCTCAAGCGATCCTCCTACCTCGAGCTTCCCAAGTAGTTGGGACTACAGGTGCTTGCCACCATGCCCAGCTAATTTTTTAAAAAATTTTTTTTGTAGAGACAAGGTCTTGCTATGTTGCCCAGGCTGGTCTTGAATTCCTGGCCTCAACTGATCCTCCTACCTTAGTCTCCCAAAGTACTGGGATTACAGGTATGAGCCACCACATCTGGCCCATAATTTTTGTTACAGTGTATTGTTGTAATTGTTCTATTTTATTATTAGTTGTTTACTGCGCCTAATTTTTAGTGTTAATTTTTATTTATTATCTTAAGTGTGCCTAATTTATAAATTAAACTTCATCATAGGTATGTATGTATAGGAAAAAACATGGTATATATAGGGTGTGATACTATCAGCAGTTTCAGGTATCCACTTGGGAGTCTTGGAACATATCCCCCACAGATAAGAGGGAACTTCTGTAATTAATCTTCTTAATGATGAACTTTGAAGTCCTGAAGGTGACTATTATGCTCATTTTCAAGATGGTGTATCTGTTGGGGTGCGCCTTAACCTCGCCACAGATCCTGGTTATCATGGCTTAACCAAATAAAGAAGTCTTACTTTTTTATGAAACAAGTCTGACCAGGGCTGGTGTGGTGGCTTCATGTTGTGATCAGGAACCTTAGGCTCCTTTTAATCTTTTCATATAACCAGCTCTAACATGTGGTTTTCATCTATTAATACATCATCTACATACTTGTTGCCTTTTTGTCCATGATGATTGCTCCACCTCCAGCATTGACCAGAGTTCAGACAGGAAGAATGGAAGGGGCAAAAGGCCTGTGTTAGGTGAGTCAGCTCCTTTTTACAGGTCTTTCCAGGAAGACCCAATGTAACTTCAACTTAATATCTCATTGGTTAGAACTGTTGTATGATCTCACTAGCTAAAAAGGATGCTAGTTGGCACATTACCACCCCGAGCAAAATTGTGTCTTAGTAAGAGTTAAAGAATTCATTAAATATCATGTATACTACTTAACTGTTTCTCCTACAAATGGGAGAACTGAAACTTAGAAATTTAATAACTTACATGAAGTTGTTGCACGGCTGTTAAGTGAAAAAGCTCATGCTGGTATCAAGGTCTATCCATTCCCAGTCCACATACCATTTCTACACAGTCCAGAAAAATAGGTGACATTTGAGTTGGATCTTTTATGCATGGTAGACTATGGACATGAGACTAAAATGCATTGAATTCAAAGAACAGGTAGGGGGAGTTGTGTGGCACATTTGGGGTACTGGTAAGTTCATTTTGGTGAGAACTTAGGATTCAGTAAAGGAAAGAACCTGGCGAAAGAATTGGAATATCTTTAAGATATTAAATGGCAGAAATTCTAGAAGGCTAGGGTAAAATTTTTACATTTTGCTTAGCATGTATTAGGTTAAAAGTCTTATTCAAGTGGTCCATCAAAAAGTTTTCTTAAAATCTGGGTGAAAAATTAATTTTCATAGGTTGCTGAAAATAGGTATGATGACTAAAAGGAGGTGATAGAATAATTTGATAGACCACCATGATTAGATTGCATAACAATTTTCTTGCTGCGAATATTGCATCTATAATTGCTTTTAGAAACTTGGGCTTTTTACATTTATATTCTGCAAAGACACTAAAATCTTAATAAAGGTGGACATACATTTAGCCAACAAAACAGTCATGTTTCCTGCCCTTTTGGAGCTTACATTCCAGTAGGGGGAGACAGATAATAAATAATAAATGTAATAAATAAGTATATTGCAAACATAATAAGTATATTATATATACTTATGTGTGTTATTACATATACTTGCATGTATATTAGGTACTTATATGTTAGGTTGGTAAGTGATATGGAACAGAAAATTGAGCAGAGAAAGACAGAAATATGAGGTAAGAGGAGGATGGCAATTTTACTTATTTATTTATTTATTTTATTTGGATTGATTGATTGATTGATTGAGACAGAGTCTTGCTTTTTTGCCCAGGCTAGAATGCCATGGCGTCAGCCTAGCTCACAGCAACCTCAAACTCCTGGGCTCAAGCAATCCTCCTGCTTCAGCCTCCCAGAGTGCTAGGATTACAGGCGTGAGCCACTGCACCAGGCCAGAATTGCAATTTTAAATTAGGTAATCAGAGTGGGCCTCGTTGAGAAGGTACATGTATGCAAATTTTGAAGGGAATAAGAGAGTTAGCCATGAAGATGCTATGCAGAGCAGTGCAGACAGAGGAAATTGCAAGATTGGGAAGTTCCTGCTGTGTTCAAGGTCAGCAAGAAGGCTAATGTGGCTGGAATGGAGTGAGCAAATGAGAGTGCTGACTGGGAAGTGAGATCAGAGAGGTGATGGAAAATCAGATCGTATAACAGCTTTCTTTCTTTTTTTCTTTTTTCTTTTTTTTTTTTTTTTTGAGACAGAGTCTCGCTCTGTCCCCTGGCTGTGGTGCGATAGTGTCATCATAGCTCACTGCAACCTCAAACTCAAGCTCAGGCTCAAGCGATCCTCCTGCTTCAGCCTCCCAAGTAGCTGGGATTACATTTGCGCCATGGTGCCAGGCTAATTTTTTCTATTTTTAGTAGAGACGCAGCTTGCTCTTACTCAGATTGATCCCGAACCTATAAGGTCTTATAAGCCATTATAAAGACTTCGGCTTTATAGTGAAAATGGAAAGCCATTGCTGAGTTTTGGGCAAAGGAATGATAATGATATGATTTTCCTTTTAAGAGGATCACTTTGGCCATTGTTTTGAGGATAGATTTTACAGTTAATCTGTCTCCCTCTACTAGATTTTAAACTCTGCAGGGAGAGGATATTGGTCTTTTTTGTTCATTGATATATCACAGTGGTAGATGCATAGGATATATTTTTGAGTGAATGACAACATCTAAGATTTCAGAGTGCTCTTATAGAAAATAAATGGAAAAGAACCTAAATGAAATGGGAAAGTTGTAGAGGTGAGAGAATTGTTGAAGAAATGTTTTTGAACAGGAGAAATGGGATGGTCTTGGCTGAAACTGGAAGGAAGAAAGGAAGGAAGGAGGGAGGGAGGAAGGAAGGAGGAAGGAAGGAAGAAAGGAAGGAAGGAAGGAAGGACGGATGGAGGGAGAAAGAAGATGGGATCTAGTGCCCAAGTAAAGAATTTGGCTTTAGATAGGAGCATGGATACTTCATCTAGGGATAGATGACAAAGCAGACCACACAGATACAGATGCTAATATGTGGGTACAAGTGAGAGTCTATGGAAGCTTTCTTTTGGTTGCTTCATTTTTCTCAGTGAAATAAGAAGCAAGGTTCTTAGGGAAGAGTGAAGATGGGCGCATGGGGGTAGGGGTCTTAGGGGACTTGAGGAGAAAAGAGAAACTGTAAGATAGTTGTCCAGGAGAGTAGGAGAGTGAATATACTAGGGAAGTATGTTATTACTGAACCCACTTGATTAAGGGTTATTTAAAGTTCATGTTCATAAATTGAAATGAGACTAGTCAGCATAGCTGTATATTTTTCTCCAATCATGATCAACAGTGACTGAGAATTTGTTGGGAGCCAGACATTGTGTTACCTGCTGGCTGTAGAAAGCATAATAAGACCTACTCCTACCGCTGTGGGGTCTCACAGTGTAGTAGGGGCAGCAGTTATACAATCATCAATTATAATATGATGTGATAAGTACTATCAGTCCAAACAAAGGAAACATGTTTTAAGTCAAAGAGGAGATTCCAGGCTGATGAACAGTTCAGGCTGGCAGAAGCATAGGATATTGTGGAAGGAATAGCAGATTAGTCTAAGAAAGCAGAAGATTGTGAAAGACTTACTTCCAAACTCTCACCTCCCTGTGTCCAATCCTAAACTATGATGTCAAAAACTTTGCCCTGTCCCAATTCTGCTTTGAAACTAATCTTAAACCAGATCCCCCCAAATTTTTAAGTATTGTACCTCTGACTTCCACCTGTGAGACACTGCTAAGATTATCAAGGTAGTATTTTTCCCTCACTGCAGTAAGCAAAAAATTCAATTTTGATTTATCAACAGGTTGTTTTGGAGGTATTTTAATGGAGCCAGCATTTGATGATCTTGGAGGTCCCATCAGATTCTGATCAAGACCTCCTAAGACCCTCAACTTGGAAACAATGCTTTTCTGAGGCCCTTTGAGCCTCCTGCACAGGGTCTCTTCAATGATGATGATGAGGTAAGTTCACATTGGGTTTGAGGTCTGATTTCTTATTTTTCATTAAACACTCCAAATGTTAAGTCTTCTTTGTCTCATTTCAGAGTACTACCTAGGAATAAGAAACCTTTACCTGATATAGAAACAGAGCATAAGAGTAAAAATGGTTACCAGTTACCAGTGGGGGTGGGGAGGATGGGGCAACATAGGTCAAAGGGTACAAAGTTGCAATTATGTAGGATGAATAAGTTTAGAAATCTAATGAACAACATGAAGACTACAGTTAATATTGTTATAGTACACTGTTAATTTGCCAGGAGAGTAAATTTGGGTGCTGTTACCACACACACAAAAAAGAAATATAACTATGTGAGATGATGGGTATGTTAATTTGCTTGAATATTTATCACTTCTTTGTGTTGGGAATGTTTCAAGTCCTTTCTTCTAGCTAGTTTGAAATGTACAGTACAGTGTTGTTAATTTTAGTCACCCTACCCTGCTATCTAATATTAGAACTTATTCCTTCTATATAACTGTATGTTTGAGCCCATTTACCAACCTCTTTATCCGCACTTACACACCTACACACGCTTCCCAGCCTCTGGTATCTATCATTCTATTCTCTACCTCCATGAGATCAGCTTTTTTAGCTCCCACATATGAGTGAGAACACGTGGAAATCTGTTACTACTGAAGATACTACTGTTTATCTGTTAGTCCTTTTGATTTCTTCATTGTGCATGAGGATGAGGATGGGTGTAAGCTTGGATGTTCAGAAGGTTTCTCTTCAAACTGACACCCTTTGCAAAAGCTGTCTCAGATCATTTATAAAAATCTTATCAGAACTTTCCTCAATCTTGTTTTATTTTTATTTCGTCCATGAAATTCTAGGTCTCATGGTCCGTGGTGGGGGATGTCCATACAAAGTGCTCATGAGTGATAGACTCATTGGTTTATCTTTAGTCTAGGTCTGAACTGTCCCTGGGTTGGACTCCTATTTCTTATATGTATTTATACTAGAATCAAAATTTGTCTTCTTAGCTTTTGAAATGATAAAAGGATTCTTTTGAATTATAATGGAGACTTTGGGTAACTTTTTATCTGAACTTTTGGAGGCAACTTGGAGCAAAAAAAGGAAGGAAAATCTCAAATATCTAATTGTCCACATTTTTGGCAAGAGGAAACTTCCAAAATATCTTCAGTTTATGAAATTGCCTGTAAGGGATACCTTGGCCAAGGCAAGAGAAAAATGTGAAAAAAAATTAAAACTTACTTTTAGGTCCCTCCAAATCACAATTTGAATATAATGTCCTTTATCCTTCTATTCCAGTTCCCCATCCACTATTCCTCCATTTCCCTCTGTCCCGTCTCTCCTTCTGACTTTTTCTCCTTCCTTTCAAAACAACTCATGAGGAGATGGTCTTGTTGGTCTGAAAGAGAAAGATCACTTTTCTTAATATAGTAGCCACCCTTCCCTCTCATTTCTATACTTCAAGTATTAATAATTTCTGGGTTTTTAATCATACAAATTGTCAGTCAGGGGCCTGGATTAATACTTAAACCAGTTTATTGACTCTGTCTTATGTGTGCATTCAAGTATGTTTGTACTCAATGCGTGCATTTATGTCAAAACAGGTTTTCGTGCATCTTGACTTTCCTCTTCCTCTCTCCTTAATTAAGGAAAGATAATTAGCCTTTTACTGTGACAATTTGTATTTGACTAAAGCTGGCTCACTCTGATTTTTACTTTCTGTTCTGCTTCCCCTTTTCTCTCTAGGGACACTTTAAAGATTAATCGATAAAAAGAATTATTCTGTCATTATGTGCTCACTCCAGGGATTTCTAGTGAAGAATTTTTAAAATAAAAAAAATCATTAAACCTCTTCGTGTTTTTTCTTTTAAAAATTGCTTTTAAAAAAGAAATATTCTGGTTGGTCGCAGTGGCTCACACCTGTAATCCTAGCACTCTGGAAGGTCAAGGTGGGCAGATGTTTGAGCTCAGGAGTTGGAGACCCCGTCTCTACTAAAAAAAATAGAAAGAAATTAGCTGGACAACTAAAGATATATAGAAAAAATTAGCCAGGCATGGTGATTCATGCCTGTAGTCCGAGCTACTCAGGAGGCTGAGGCAAGAGGATTGCTTGAGCACAGGAGTTCGAGGTTGCAGTGAACAATGATGACCACTGTGAGACTCTGTCTCAAAAAAAAAAAAAAAAAAAAAAAAGTGTAATGAAAGGTCAAAGAGATACAGAAGGCCTTGGAATCCATGATAATCATAGGACCAATTTCATTCCAAGTACTATGAAAACCATAGAGGTTTATAAGTTATAGGAGAATGTATAGCAGAGGTTAGGATTAGAAATAAACATTTTTATGAATTATCAACATATGAATGGTATTTTAAACTAGGGAACAGGAAGGTCACCTGAGAAGAAAATGTAAGTGAAGAGAAGAATGCCTAGAATCTAATGCTGATACCCACCAACATTTGGGTTAGCTGGTGCAGGAAGAATGGCTAAGAAGTTGAAATACCAAGAATGCTTCAAACTGGTCCGTTGAATCCACCTTGGAATATGTGAAGGGATGTAGGGTTAGTAAGGATCTAAAATTAGATTAGTTACTAATTAAGGCCAGGCATGGTGGCTCATGGCCTGAAATTCCAAAACTTTGGGAAGCCAAGGCAGGAAGGTCGCTTGAGCTCAGAAATTTGAGACCAGTCTGGGGAACAAAGCAAGACCTTATCTCTACAAAAAATTTAAAAATTAGCCAGGTGTCGGGAAACGCATTATAAACAGGGATCTCCAAGAGTCATTATAAGGTAACTCCAGTCTGAAAACCCCTTAATATACCATATTTATATATAACCTTCCCCTGCAAGTGAGGGCATCGGATTGCTAGGCTTGATCTCATGAAACTATTTTAGAAAAGTCTGTCTTTCTGCTTTCTAGACTTTTTCTAATCATCTGCCTTAAACTATCAATTTTTTATCTTTTTATACATTATTCAATTTTGAGATTAAATAAACTATTAAACTATTTCACTTATTTTTCTTTTACAAATATGGTTAGATGGCACTATAGATTCTGGCTTTAAAAAGATTAAAATATGTAAATATATTAACTGTCTTGAGATACTACCTCTCTTTTCAGGTTAATATTTGAAAATACATTGTAATGGTTTTCTTATTTTTAAATACAATTGTTTTATTTTTTATTTAAAAATATTAAGAGAGTACAGTGGTTTTATTTCATAGATAAATTATACAATGCTGAAGTCAGGGCTTTTAGTGTGCCCGTCACTAGAATAGTGTACATTGTACCTGACAGGTAAGTTTTTATCCCTTTCTTCCCTCCCACCCTCTCTCCTTCTTAGTTTCCAATGTCCTTTTATCTCATTGTCATTGTCCTGTTTTGAGATCAAACTTATATTCATGAAAAATATAGGTGTATTTAGACCTTCGAGAAGAATTTCACCAAAAGATAAAGGGAAGAACAAAACAACACAAAAACTTGTAGTTTGTAGTAGCTGTACAACAACGTTTGGCTTTCAGGGAAACAGACTTCTGTGTCAATTGCATAATAGTAATTCTTTATTCATGAGGTCTCTTTATTTCCATGGAAACACTGAAGTCATTTTAATTTTTAATTACACTGGAGTTTACAGTTCCATAGATTTTAACTCTGAAGTAGCAAGCACAGAAACTAGAGCTTTACCCCTTCCCACTTAAAAAAATATAAAGGAGGAAAACATGGTTTAAAATGATTATGAATTTCATTTAGTTACAACTTTTAGCTGTATGTTGATTATTTCTAATTTCTTCTAAACCTACCCTGCAGTTTTATATCCAATTAATTCCTCTAATTTTTGTCTGTACATTTTGGTAAAAAGTATTTTCATAGGAAGTAAACTACAATAGAAAGTGCAGCAATGGGTGCTGGTAAGATAAGTAGTTTGTGAGATATGTGAAATTAATGTAAAGTAATAGAGCAGACAATTAGTTCCACCTCTTAGCTAAGTAATCTTGAGTATCACTTTACTTCTTTGGCCCTCAATTTCTTCATCAGCAACCTGAGAGAGTGAGGATGAATGATCTAAAATCCCTTCTAGCTTCAGAATCTAGTGGTTCTCTGAAATGTCTTGGCTCTATTAAGCCCATAATTTGTGGGAGGTATCCACATTAGCCCAGCATTAATATACTTCTCACAACATGGTCATTTGTCATCAGGGACTGATGCAGACCAATGATAAAAAGCTATTAGATATAACAAATTGTTCACTAAGTGGGTCTATTGCAGATTTTATAGCTGGGGAATCTTTTATTTTCTTTTCATATCATTAAATTTCCTGATATAAAAGTTTTATAGATTCTGTTTCTACTTGATTATTGTAATTTTCAGAATGCGAGGGACAAAGGAAAAGGAACTGACATTTATTGAATATCTACTACATATTATGCATTGTGTTTTTACCTAATTATTTTTCAATCTTTATAGCAATGCTATGAATAGCAATTATTCATAAATTTTTATTCATAAAAAATTACTGTTTCATTTTATAAATGAGAAATTGAGCCTTCAAGAGTGGAATTCTGTGCCATTTGACATTTGAAGATACGACTTAAAGTATCATTATGAACTTTCACTGTGTAATGAGCTTTATTTAGCTCCTTTCCTATTTGTATTTGCTAGTGGTCTATATCAGTAGTTCCCTACCTGTTGAATGAGACCCCCAAGGGCTTGTAGAGTAATTGTAGAGAGATCTGAGAATCTAATGTTGCCTATAAACAAATATATGACTTGCATATATATGACTATTTGTTCAAATACAGTAATAAAAATATGCATCGATTTTAGTGGCATTTTGGTTTGGTGGCAAATTTCATGGCATTTGCTTTTTTTTGTTCAAAGAGTATCTCAAAGAAATGTTTTGATGTGTAGAAGTAACAGTTTGGGAAACCACTGATCTTAATAATTAGCTCTGGGAGATTTTTCACTTTTGGTGTTTGGTTTTCAGTTTTTGTAACTATAGGTAGCTAGGTATTATAATATCCCTGGTCTCAGTTTGTACAATTGTACAGTAGCAGATGGTTAATAAAGTTTATTCTTACCCTAAAATCCTAATCTAGCCCTCTTCAACTTTATTGACATTCTTGAATTAATCCAACACATTTGCAAAAACTATGAAACTAGACTATAAGCAAGAAATTTATACTTTAGCAGTGCTATCAGTAAATATACTGGATCATTTTTAGACCTAGAACAAATCTTAGAAATCTGGTCCAGTGCTTTTTTTTTTTTTTTAAACAGATGAGTGTGTGACTCTGAGGGGTTAAATAATTTTCCCAGAGTCATGCAATTAGTGTCAGAGTTCAAGCTACTTTAATCTAGGTTCACTATAAAAGATGCAATGTTTTATCTAGTAAATTAAAATATTTTTATTGTATTGAGTTGGGTTCTTCTACCAGGAAACCAGAGATTAAACGGACAACCGCTTCGTCTGAGACATTGTTTAAAAAATGCTACTGAGTAAATCTAATAAAAAAATTAAAAGTATGAAAATAATAAGATCCCATTGAGGATCTGTCTTCAAAAAGATAGAAAAATAATTATATTTAAAACCTAGTAGTTATTTGTCTTCTTTAAACATAATTTGGATCATATGCAGTTATAAATCCTGCTTTTTTAGAACTGAATATTACATTGTATTTTTCCATTGCATTAAATGTTCTTCAAAATTATCATTTTTAATGGATTAATAATATTGCATAATATAGGTATATCACATCTATTCATTCCCCATATTGTTGGACATTTATATTATTTCTTAATTTTTATGCCAGATATTTTTTGT
>RJWJ010017514.1:0-32877 GCA_004363605.1 Indri indri
CACTGTTCCTCCTCCTCCCACCCCCGCCATGAGCCCCATCACCTCCCTTGCCCTCCAGCCTTCTCCAAGCAATTGTCACTCGGCGCCAACCCCTCCCAAGGCGTCCAGATCTCCAGTCCGAGACCCGGCCCTCCGCGCGGTTCTCCTGCCCAGCGCACCGCGCGCCGCCACCCCCAGCGCGGTCCGCAGCCTGCAGGGCTCCAGCTGCAGGAGCTGGCCGTGCTCTCACCTCACCCAGGGTGCGGCCACCGCGGCCGCTTCTTCCTCCTCGGCCGCCGCCGCCCAGCTCCCGGCCAGCTCTGGGCGCCGTCTTTCCCGGCCCGGGGGCTGCCGTGGGGACTGTGGGGCTCGCGCCTCGTCCCCGGACCAGTAAGGCGCGTGGTGAGCCCGGCGAGATACGCGACAGCAGCAGCCGAAGTGGCATTGGCGGCTGCAGCAGGACTTGTTTTTCCTCTTCATGGGTTTCCCTGGGCCTGGCCACCCAGTCGAATTACGATCCCTGCTTCGTTCTCCTACAAGCTTCCCAGACTGCTAGCGCGCATCCTCTGGGCCTGGAGAGCATCCCCTCCAGCTGCGACTGTGCCGGTGATCTGGGGAGACCGGCCTCCTCCGCGGCTGCCTCTGCCGCCTGCTCCGCCCAGATTGCTCTGGTCCCTCTGCCACAAACACCCGACGCGCCTTTCATCCTCTTTCATCTCCCCATTCTCACCACCCACTATCTCAACCTGGAGATCTTTTCATTCCCAGAGCCCACTCTGTTTTTTCCTTCTATCCATGCCAATGTCACCTTCCTCCATTTCTAACCTCAAATACGCTTCTCGTTTTCTCAGTCTCAATATATTCCCGGGTTCGTCCTCCTTCTCCCCCAAAACCAGTCATCCTTTTATAGTTTATCCAGTTTTCTCTTTGTTATTATCTCCTCAGAATCACTACTCTAGGTCGGCGGCTAGCCTCTTTCCCCTTTCCCCTCTTTCTCTCTGTTAAAATCGTCCCTTCCTTTCAATTTTCCCTTTGGTTATTGTGAAAACTTTCTCCTACACAACCTGAATTTTCCTTTCAGCTGAGAATTTCTGATTGCTATTTTTCATGAAGAATTCATAGTAAAGTATATATACCTTGGTATCCACCAACAAGTCAAGAAAGTGTTTCACTTTAAAAAAAAAAAGTTCAAATAAATCCTCCACTAAATGTTCATTCTGCAAACCCGTTTCTCATATCTTACATATGTCCTTGAAGAACAGAGAGAGTAGTTCTCCATCCAGCAAAGCAGAATGCTTCTGCTAACATTCCACAAGCACAAGGCCTGGAAGGGAAAGAGTTTTATCTTTGCACTTGGGTACTGTGGATTTCAAGGTTCATAGGCAGTAGCCATTATTGCTGATTGACTGAAAGCAAGCAAAGCTAAATCCATCCTAACTCATCCTAGTCCTTTGCTTTTTAACCTCAGCACTATCATCCATCCAGCTGCCCAAGCCCCAAACTTGGAAGTTGTCAGAGACTTATTTCTCTCACTCATTTATCACATCCAGTCATTAATTCCACATCTCTACTATGTCTTTAAGTGGTCTTTCCCATCATGATTCCAGCAGCCTCCAGAAAATGAAATTTTCATATATCTCGTCATCCTTTCTTTCAAACCTCCTAACTTAATCTGTATCTTTACCTCTCCTTATCTTTTCCCAATCTATCTTATCTGGGCTCTTTCTCATATCACCTCTACCAAGAAACTCTTAATTATCTCTTCTTGTTTTTGTATCTTCTACCTCTTCTTCTCCAATCGCTTCATCCCCAGCCCTTAAACATGCTTAAACCTCCTCATCACTAAAACAAAGTTTTTCCCTCTCTACAAACCACTGTATCTCTCACTCCTCTCCACATGCAATTGTATTCATCTGATATCTACACTTTCTGACTTCCCGGTCATTCTTTACCTCCTAATTTTCTGCAATCAGGCTCCTAATTCTATTGCTTAACTAAAGCTGTTTTCCTAGATGTCCTGGTGAATTTCACATCAGGCATAGGTAGGCAATGCCATATCAGTTGCCCTAAGTAGTTTTTTTTTTTTTTTTCCTAAAGGAATTTAGTTCTAAAGCCAAAAAGAATGGTGGCATCACAGCCACTATATTGCACAACTCCAAAGGGTACCATTCCACTTAAACTGTACAAATGGCACCCCCTGAAGCCTGCACAACTATGCACAATTGCCCTGAGTGGTAGAGCTAAGCTCTTGGGATTCATGTGGTTTATCCACACCCAGGCTGAAGAGGAATCCCCATTACATGACTCTAGATTTATAAATTATTTAAGTTTTGATCATGACCTTAGATTGCAGAGACTCAGACTTTGATTTTACTCCCACGTAGGTGGTAGATTTTATCTAATTCAGAAATGAAAAGGAATCAAACTCCAAAATTTAAAGAGAATGTACTATTAATATCTTTTGTAGTTGAGGCAGATAAACAATTTAGTAAAATTACTGCAAATCCAAAAGCTAAGTACTGAGACTTGCAACTCCAGCCAAGATGGAGTAGTATGTATCAAACTAATCCTCCCACTGTAGGGGGGAAAGTGGGAAAATATACATATAAATATTTACATATTTATATATTTACATAATGTTTCCACATATATGCAGCACATGTTATGCAGTTATGTGCTGCATAACATTTTGATCAAGGACAGACTGCATATACGACTGTTGGTACCATGTGATTATAAGACTATATTTTTACTGTACCTTTTCTATGTTTAGATATTTTGAGATATACAGTACTTACCATTGTGTTACAATTGCCTACAGTATTCAGTACAGTAACATGCTGTGCAGATTTGTAGCCTAGGAGCAACAGGCTATACCACATAGCCTAGGTGTGTTGTAGGCAATACCATCTAGGTTTGTGTAAGTACACTATGGTGTTCACACAACAAAATCACCTAATAATGCATTTCTCCCTTATAGAATATATCCCTATCGTTAAGCAATCCATGACTCTCTCTCTCTCTCTCTCTCTCTCCCCAACCCCACACACAGTCCCCAACTTACAATGGTTCAACTTAAAATTTTTCAACTTTACAGTGGTGCAAAAGTGATACGCATTCAGTAGAAACTGTATTTTGAGTACCCATACAACCATTCTATTTTTTGCTTTTGGTACAGTGTTCAATAAATCACATAATCAACACCTTATTATAAAATAGGCTTTGTGAGGCCAGGCGCGGTGGCTCATGCCTATAATCCTAGCACTCTGGGAGGCCAAGGCGGGTGGATCGTTTGAACTCAGGAGTTCGAGACCAGCTTGAGCAAGAGCAAGACCCCGTCTCTACTAAAAATAGAAAGAAATTGGCCAAACAACTAAAAATAGAAAAAAAAATTAGCTGCGCATAGTGTCACGTGCCTGTAGTCCCAGCTACCTAGGAGGCTGAGGCAGGAGGATCACTTGAGTCCAGGAGTTTGAGGTTACTGTGAGCTAGGCTGACGCCATGGCACTCTAGCCCAGGCAAGAGAGTGAGACTCTGTCTCAAAAATAAATAAATAAATAAAATAGGCTTTGCGTTAGATGATTTTTCCCAACTGTAGGCTAATATAAGTGTTCTGAGCACATTTAAGGTAGGCTACATTAAGCTATGATGTTCAATAGGTTAGGTGTATTAAATGCATATTCTGACTTACAATATTTTCAACTTACAATGGGTTTATTGGGATATCACCCCATCATAAGTCTAGGAGTATCAATCTATCTAAATTTATATCTATAACTTTTCAGAGGCAATGAAGAGTAACTAAAGCAGGCAGAATTTAAATCTATGATCCTGCAGAGAAAGAAAGCATATGAGGTGAATTCAGTGTTCACCTTGGAATATTTCACCTGAGGGAATTTTCAAAACAAGGTACAACAGAATAAAGGCCAAGTAAAAGACAGACCTGTTTCTGGGCTAAGAAGTAAAAATGTCAAAGTTCAAGGCTACCATCATGCCTGGGATTGAGGGCAAACTCCCAAAGAGGGAAGAACTGCAGAGAAGATTATCAAAATGTAGGTACAAATTTCCATCAAAACAGTGACCTAAGTTCCCAAACCCAACATACACAAAAAAGATGCCAAAAAACTCACCAGAAAACAGGAGCTTAAAGTCCAATAAACTAGGTAAAGATTTTTTGGCATCCAATAGAAGTTAGACTTCAAGCCTTGATAAGGTATAGAGATACTCAGGGCCTTCAGTTGAGACCCTACCACACCCTTGGAATCAGGACAATACAATATTGAAATAGAATAGACCTAACAAAGTTTAAAATCAAGCCTTTACAGGATCAAAGGGACCTGCCGTATTTTTCTACCTTCCAGAAAAAAACTTAACTCTTTAAAGGTAAATAACATTATCTAGGATATCTCTAGTTTTTTCAAACATAATGTCCAGGATCCAATATAAAATTATGAGCCATGCTAAAAATCAAATCCAAATGACTATACACCAGGAGAAAAAATATTAATAGAAACAGACTAGATGTTAGAATTGACAGGAACTTTAGATAATCATGATTAATAGGTTTAAGAAAATAGAGTGAAAATGGACAAAAATAAAAAGATGGGTAATTTACTTCAGTATAGAATTGGAATCCATGGAAAAAATCAGATGGACATTTTAAAGCTAAAAATTACAATAACTGGAAATAACCCTTTGGATCTGCTTAACAGCAGCAGTCTGAGTATAACAGAAGTTAGGATCAGTGAACTGAAAGACAGGTCAATAGAAAGTATCCAAATTTAAGGACAGAGAAAGAAGAAAAGAACATAACAGAACTGTGGAAAGATCTAATATACGGGTTACTGTGGTCCCTGAAAGAGAGGAGAAAAAGAATGGAATAGAAGGAATATTTGGAGATAACAACCAAGAATTTTCTAAAACTGATAAAAGACATGGATTTTTCAGATTCCAGAAATCCAGCAAACCCCAAGTAGAACAAAAAACCAATATCTCTCAGAAATATTAGAAGTAGTTTCAATTCATAAATTTACTGAAGACAATTCTTAAGTTAAAACAAAGGAAGAAATTTTGACTATAAGGCAGGTTTCATAGGCCTAAGCAGTTCTATTAGTATAACACTAAACAGTGGCATGAGTCACTGTGGCAAGAGCTAAAAATTTCCACACAGAAGAGAGTGTGAAAATTATGTACCAAACAGAGCCCACAGTCAAATCAGCCCTTGAGTGCCAGAGAAAAAGAGGGATTCAAAAGAGAAATGGAAATTAATAGGTTTTCATTATGCTGGTGGGAAGTCAAAACCAATAAGCTCAGTAAACCATAGTTAGTAACTGGAAACTGAAACTGCCAACCTGTAAATTTCTAAATTTTATAACAACATAGCAAGAGCTCAAGTGTCCTTCCCTGAAAGAGGAGATGACTTGTGTAGGTGATTTCCACTTCTACCCAAACACAGTACCATAATTAAACACGGTACCATAATTAACCTCTTAATGGGAAATATTTCTCTCAATTGACCTTATGCTTACTGATTATAGGCTCAGATAACTGGCATAGAATGGCTGTCAGGTCAGATAGGGTAACACTGAAATGTTCCCTCCGCTTTCTCTATCCGTGACACTGAGTTTCTGCTATTAATTAATATAATGTTTGGAAACAATTATATGGGTCTGAATTGTTCCAAATATCACAGTGGGTTATGATAACATCATTTTGTTTGGTTAAGCTCCAAGACCTTGAAATTGACATTTTAAAAAAATAGGCTCTATTTTTTAGAACAGTTTTAGGTTCACAGCAAAGTTGGGCAAATGGTAGAGAGATCTCCGACATACCTCTTGCCCCCAAGACACACACAGACTCCCCCACTATCAAAATCCCATACCAGAGTGGCACATTTGTTACAATTGATGAACCTACATTGACGCATCATCATCATCCAAGGTCCATAGTTTACATTAGGGTTCACTCTTGGTGGTGTATGCACTATGGGTTTTGAGAAATGTAAAAGGTGAGAGATTTATACAAGCTGAAGAGAAACCAGTGTATTGGATTTTGACAAACACATAATGGCATGTATCCACAATAATAGTATCATTCAGAATAATTTCACTGCTCTAAAAATCCTCTGTGCTCCACCTATTCATCCTTCCCTCTTCCCACCCCCTGGCAACCACTGATCTTTTACTATTTCCATAGTTTTGCCTATTCCATGATGTCGTATAGTTGGAATCTCACAATATGTAGCCTTTTCAGATTGGCTTCTTTCACTTAGTGGTATGTATTTAAGATTCCTCCATGTCTTTGGATAGCTTGATAGCTCATTTCTTTTTAGGGTTGAATAATATTCCACTGTGTGAATGTATCACAGTTTAGTTTTCATTCAGGTACTGTAGGACATCTTGGTTGTTTCCATGTTTTGGCAGTTATGAAAAAAGTTGCTATAAACATTCGTGTGCAGGTTTCTGTGTGGATATAAATTTTCAACTCTTTTGGGTAAATATCAAGAAGCATAATTGCTGGATTGTAAGGTAAGAATATGTTTAGTTTTGTAAGAAATGCCTGTCTTCCAAAGTGGCTGTACTATTTTGCATTCCCACCAATAATGAATGAGAGTTCTTGTTGCTCCACATCCTTGCCAGGAGTTGGTGTTAGTGTTTTGGATTTTAACCTTTCTAGTAGGTGTGTAATGGTATCCCATTGTTGTTTTAATTAGCACTTCTCTAATGGCTTATGATTTTGAGCATCTTTTCATATAATTAGTTGTTATTTGGATATCTTCTTTGTTGAGATGTCTGTTGACTATATTTATGTGGGTCTATTTCTGCATCCTCTATTTTGTTCCATTGGTCTGTATCTCTATTCTTTTGCCAATGTCATGCTGTTTTATTTACTCAGGCAGTATTAATCCTCCAACTTTTTTCTTCTTCAATATTGTGTTAGTTATTTTGAGTCTTTTGCCTCTCCATATAAACTCTAGAACCAGTTTGTCAAAATTTATAAAGTAATTTGCTGGGATTTTTATTGAGATTGTATAGAATCTGTGGATCGAGTTGGGAAGAACTGACATCTTGACAATATTGAGTGTTCCTGTCCATGAATATGAAATAGTTCTTCATTTATTTAGTTTTTTTATTTCTTTCATCGCCGTTTTTTTAGTGTATTCACAGAGTTGTGCAGTCATCATCACTATTTAATTTCAGAACATTTTTATCACCCCCCAAAAGAAATTCCATATTCACTATCGGCCACTTACCATTTTCATTTCCACCGCCTGCTCTTCCTCCTCCCAGTCTCTGACAACCACTAATCTACTTTCTATATTTATATATTTACCTATTCTGGACATTTCATATAAATAGAATCATACAATTTGTAGGCTTTTGTGTCTGGCTTCTTTTCACTTAGTATAACATTTTTGAAATTCATCCACTGTGCAGCAAATGCCAGTATTTCGTTCTCTTTTTTATTGCTGGAATTACATTGCATTGTATGGAAATACCACATTTTGTTTACCTATTTGACAGTTGATGGGCATTTGAGGTTTGGGGGTTTTTTGTTGTTTTGTTTTGGGTTTTTTTTTTTTTTTTTTTGCTACTGTGTATAATGCTCATATGAACACTCATATACACATGTTTGTGTGGATATATGTTTACAATTACTTTTGGTCCACACCTAGGAGTGGAATTGCTGGGTTATATGGCATCTCTATGTTTAACTTTTTGAGGAACTACCAAACCATTTTCAAAAGGTTGATGCATGATATTTACATTCCCACTAGCAGTGCATGAGAGTTCCAGTTCTTCTATATTCTTGCCATTTGTTATTGTGTCTTCTTCATTATAGCTATCCTGCTGAGTAGGAAATGACATTCCATTGTAGTTTTGATTTGCATTTCCCTAACAAATAATGATGCTGAGCATCTTATCATGTACTTATTGGCTATGTGTATATATTTGCAGAAATATCTGTTCAAATTCATCACCCGTTTTTCAATTAGGTTGTTTATTCTTTTGTTATTATTGAGTTGTAAGAGTTTTTCTTATATATACTGAATGTAATTTCCTTAACTGATATACGATTTGCAAATTTTTTCCCCATTTTGTGGGTTGTCTTTTCACCTTCTTGCTTGCGTCTTTAGAAGCAAAAAAAAGGTTTTAATTTTGATAAAGCTTATTTGATCTATTTTTTTCTTTTGCAGCTTGTGATTTTGATGTCACATCTAAGAACTATTGTTGACCTAGGGTCATACGAATTTATTCCTGTGTTTTATTCTAAGAGATATGTAGTTTTAGCTCATAGGTTGACAATCCATTTTGAGCTAATTTTTATACATGGTGTGAAGTACGGGTCTATCATCACTATTTTGCATGTGAATATCCAGTTGTCACAACATCATTTGTTAAAAAGACTCTTCTTTACCCCCTTTTTAAAAATAAGTTGACCATAATGCATGTGCTTACTTCTGGATTCTCAATTATATCCCCTTGACCTATATGTCTGTCTTTATTTTGGTACCACATTGTCTTGATTACTTTGCTTATATTATGTTTTGAAATGAGGAAGTGTGAGTCTTTCAACTTTGTCCTTTTTCAAGATTGTTTTGGTTATTCTGGGTTCTTTGCATTTCAGTATACATTTTAGGAGCCGCTTGCCAATTTCTGGAAAAAAAAAAAAAAAAGCCTGTTGGGATTTTGATAAGGACTGCAATGAATTTGTAAATCAGTTTGGGGAGTATTGCCATTTTAACCCTATTTAAAGTCTTCCAATTCATGAACATGAGATATCTTTCCATTTATTAGGTTTTTTAAACTTTCTTTTAACAATGTTTTATAGTTTTTAGTGTATACTTGTTTTGCTAGATTTATTCCTAAATATTGTATTTATTTTGATGCTATTGTAAACGGAATTGTGCTGTCGATTTCATTTTGAATTGTTCATTTCTAGTGCATAAAAATGCAGTTGATTTTTTGTATATTGATATTATATCCTACAACTTCGATGAGTTCATGTATTCTAGTTTTTTTGTGAATTCCTTAGAATTTTCTATACACAAGATAAAGTCATCTACAAATAGAAATACTGTCACTTCTTACTTTCCAGCTTGGATGCCTTTATTTCTTTTTCTTCCCTAATTGCCTTGAGTAGAACTTCAAGTATAATGTTGATTTGAAGTGGTGAGAGTAGACATCCTTGTCTTATTCCTGATCTTAGAAGAAAGCTTTCAGCCTTTTACCTTTAAACACAGTTTTAGCTATGGGTTTTAATAGATGCCATTTATTGCCTTGAGGAAGTTCCCTTTTATTCCCAGTTTGTTAATTGTTTTTAACAGGAAAAGATGTTAGATTTTCTCAAATGCTTTTTCTGCATTCATTGAGATGATGATGGGGGCTATGCCCTTTATTCTATTAATATGGTGTATTACATTCCTTGATTTTTACATTTTGAACCAACCTGGCGTTCCTAGGATAAATCCCACTTTGTCATGATGTACAGTTCTTTTCTTTCTATGATTCTGACTTTTATTATCAGGTCAGAACAAATAAAGCAGCAGCAAAAGGGCCCACCACACAATCTGGCTTTCACTGGTCCTCAGACAAGGAGGAAACGAGCGGGAGATTGATCACTGTCAGAGATTGATCACTCTCAGAATCTCACTTGGACCCTAAAGTGCATCTGCTTGGTGGCATTATTCTTCATTCCTGTCTTCAGCATCCTCTTTGATTTCATCCTTTGGACATACCGCATGTCTCGCTCCTACTTAAGAGCTGCTCCTGTGCTGCCAGCCCATCCCGGGTCTCTGTACCGTTGAAGTTCGCAGCCCACGGCCTTCTGGTTTTTAGCAACTGCCACAGCTCTTGACAAGCCAAATCGCCGTTTGTAGTTATCTCATCGAGGAGGGATGCCCCACTCTGGCGCCAGAAGGCAGAATCAGCTCCGTGATTTCATCATCATATTCCACGTTCTTTTCTGAGGGCAACTCCTCAGACTCATTGGCATACTCCCCTTCCTTGTGATCTGCGTAGCTACTCCTAAAATCTAGAAATCTGCAAATTCCAAAGCAGCATCACCATCTGTGAAGAGCTTACAGTGGCTTTTGTCATTCATATGTACCCGCACAGCCTCTGTGGAGTAAAAAGATTTCCCTTTCTCATTGCACCATGAGCAAACCTTCCCAACACCAATTAAGTATTAATATTTAACCAGTCCCTCAGGAACCGAAAGATATTCTATATCAGGCATAAAGAAGCTGTGGGCTTTTGTCATGTGAGCCACATCCTTCATGAGTGAGCTTTGAATGATGGAGATGAAATAAGCATCCCTGTTGTAGGGATGGCACCAAGGGCGGGGCTTTCTCAAGCCTCTTCCTCTTCTACCTCCTGTTCCTCCACCCCGTCCAATTGCTTCAGTATCCTCACATTCCAATTCTTCATCAGAAGCAACATCTTCCCAATTGTTGCATCCAAGTCCTCCTTGTCCTCACTGTCCTCCTCCTGCTGCTTTGCCAACTTTTTTGCCTGCAGTTCAAACTGCTGAAGTCGGGGCGGTTTCTCGGTGGTTCTCAGTATTGAGTCCACACAGCCACCAGCAGCCACGGCCACGGAACTCCTGGACTCCTCTGTAGGCGCCGAAGACATAGACAGCTGAGCCTCGATGGCCTGCTGGGTGGACACGTTCATGGCATCCTCATCCACACTGTCCACGCCCAGTCCTTTCTCCAAGTTGTTTTCATTCATCATCTCCACTTGCCGATTCACGGCCTGCACGGCCTTCTTTTCAAGATCAATGTGCCGCCGAGACTTCAGGTGGTTTTCAAAGGCATCGAAAGAGGCAAACTTCTTACTGCAAACGGTGCAGTGGGTGGCTGAGCCCTTGGTCTCCTGCTCCACCTCGGCCCGGACTGCTGCCCCTGCTCTTGCCTCTGGAAGCCCACGGCGGTGACCGGGACCATGTTGGCCACTTTTCGCCACAGGTTGTAGCGATGCCAGTCTTGCAGTGGGCCCGCTGCATCTCCGCGACACAGAGTGCCACCAGCAAGTTTTGCAAGTGTACGTCGCCGTTGCCAGGCGAGAAATAAGAAGTGACCTTGCCAAGAACCTCTAATGGTCAGCGCTTTGTCCACACAAGACCTTCAGACCTTAACTCGCCTCAGCAGCCGCTAGGAGCCACACTGCGTGCAGACTTCCCGATTCTCGCTCTATAGTTCTTTTTATTTGCTGCCGGATAAAGTTTGCTACTATTTTGTTGAGGATTTTTGTATCTATATTTATAAAGTGTATTGGCCTGTTGGTCATTTTCATTTCTCCAAGTCTTTATGAGGTTTTGGTATCAGAGTACCAATACTGGCCTCATAGAACGTATTGGTAGGTGTTCACTCCTATTGTTTTTAAATAAGACTTTGTGAAGGATTGGTGTTCCACAAACATTTGGCAGAATTCACAAATTAAGCTTTCTGGACCTGGGCTCTTCTTTGCAGGAAGGTTTGTTTTTTTAAAATTGTTATTACTACTAGTTCAATAGCTTTACTAATTATAGGTCTGTTCAGATTTTCTATTTCTTCTTGAATCAGTTTAGATAGCTTGTGCCTTTCTTGGAAATTGTCCACTTCATCTAGTTTTTGTTGGCATACAATTGTCCATTTCATCTAATTTTTGTTGGCATACAATGGTTCATAGTTTTCCTCTACACTTTGTATTCCTGTAGGTTGGTAATCATGTCTGTCCTTTCATTTGTGATTGGACCCATGTATTTTAAAGGAAAGTCTGTGTACCCCTAAGTATCCCCCATAAAAAAGCAAAACCTCCAGAAAATTCCATTTGAGACAAATTTAAACAGTTGCAAAGTTACAAAAAAACTTAAAAACAAAAACAAGAAAACCCAAAATGTCCCTGCTGTAATTTTTCGTAAATGGTAGTTTGTATTCAGATTAAACTTGGCCTTTTCCCCTCACTCTTCAAAAAAAAAAGTGGCCTAAAAATTAAATGAATTTTATAAGAGCTTCTGATAGCTCTCAGGCATCATCCACACATCCAGTCTTGAAGCACTTTAGAGGTTTAGTTAGGGCTTCTGTCCTATCAGCATTTTCAGGTTTTCTCAGCAGCAATTCATAGAGCATATTGAACAATATTAAGCAGACACACAAACCTTGTCAAAAACCCAAACACAATTGCAGTAATTTTAGACAGTCTTGCTATTTGTGGCAACACAAATGATGGATACCAACAAAAATGCACATCCTATCCCATAAGGGACATAAAAATTTAATAGTTTTACTTTTGAAGAGGGAACTTTGTCATAAACTGGGGTGTAATACACAGTCGGAATGAGGAGACTCATAAGAAAGGCATTGCATCACACAAGTGAATTCCTCCACAAAAAGTGTATTGTGATAAAACCTCTTCCCAGCTAAAGGCTGGCAGGGAGAGAATAGCTGGAAGTCTTTGAGATCACCACAGCCACTGGAGCTGGCCAAGGGGGACAAAGGCACGAAGATCACTTCTGTCTCCTGGGGCGGCATGGGTCCTTCTCTGTTTTGGGCTGTACCCTGTTCCCTTCTTCACCTAGAATTTGAAAAGTCTGCTGGTGATGACTATTTTTGAGAAGGTGATGCCTCCAAGTAAGTGCATTCTGGTTTGCTCTCTGCCATGTGGCAAGGAGCCTACCTGCCCATTCGAGAAATGCCTGCTGTTTTCCAGAGAGATGGGTAAGTCTGCCTAATTCTGGGGTGAAATATTAGCAGGACCTTTGCATCATCATAGATCTAAATCCATGTTCTCCACTTAGTTTGATCAGTAATAAAAGTACAGCTTGACTTAAATTAATTCTTTAAGTCAAACTGGGAATTTGACTTGGGAGAATATTAATTCTCTGTTTGACTCTTGAATTTAAAAGAGGAAGAAAGGATCATGTCTTGATCTCCTAAAACTCCAACTCAAAGCTGCCATTTTAATATTCTCAAGAGGCAACAGGCTGCATGAATAGCGGATTTTAAAAAGGGAGTTCCTTCTGGAACTTTGGAATTTTGGTTATCATTTGCTTCGGAGCTCTGAGATAGGCCTGCTTAGGGAAATGGCACATAGAACTTTGGGCCTGTCAGATTTCCAGAACAAGAGGAACTTACTCTTTAACAAAGAAGAGAGAAAAAGTTCCCATATCAGGTAGTGATGGAGTGAGAGGATGGGCTGGGGAGGAAGGGAAGAATCACAGGCAACTGATTAGCAAAAATTATGTCTTTGGAAGCTAGAAAAGTCACCACAAGCAAGCACTAGCAGCAAGTTAGGTTGCGCTCCACTTGTCACATTCGATTTCTTATTAGATTCAGTTCTCTGGCAGACAGAGCCAAATGAGTTTGGCTAATACATGGAAGGATAGCAAAGACTGGTAATAACTGAGAGACCCAACCCTTCAGATTATAAAGAAAAAACACTCAGAAAATTTTTCACTGATTTCTGAAACACCGAACCACCAGTATGAGTAGAAGAGAGATGGTGCAATGAAAAAAAGGAGGAACTGGAGGCTTTGAGAAGGGGAAGCCAAGCAACAGTGAAAGATGTTGAGACGACAGCAGTTAAGATGAGGAAATTGTAATGGCTGCTGGGAACAACTAATCCACTTAGACTCCACAGAAGAGGAACAAAGCTGCAGGTCTGAAGGACAATCTGAGTGTACATTCAGGGTAAAAAAAAACAAAAACAAAAACAAATCGCTACCTAAGGTTTTTAATATTCCAGACTGAGAGGTGCAAAAAGCAATGGGGGTGGAGGTAGGTTGGGAATAATGAGAGAGAGACTGAGTCAAGTAGAATGTAACTTTCAGTGGCATACATCATGTTTCTTTTGTTCACTTCTGCAGGATCCAGTGCCTGGCGTTCCTAGCTCACAGTAGTTGAATAACTAAACGGAAGAATAAAAGAAATGGCAGATACGTCTTCACTTAGTACAATACCAGCTGTGAATTGTGCTGTATACAACCAGTGAGTATCATCTCAATCCATGACACATATCATTTATTCACTCAGTCATCTCTTTTGTAAACATTAATTGAGCATTTGTTAGGTTCCAGGTACAGGATACTAGACCCCAGTAATAAAGGCTTTCTGTTCTGAAAGCGTTTATAGACTAGCAGTAGAAGAAATCTGCTTTAAAAAAAATTTAAGTCCAATACAGTATTTTAGGTGTTATCAAAACTACCCCAATTACCCTTCCACACCATCTCAAGTTCCAAGGGATGAACCAGCTATGCTTGCTCTCTGTCCGGCTTTCCTGACAAAGTAGGGAAACCAGACAGACACGATGAAAATAGTGGTTGGTTTCATGAGGCAGCTGCTTCCAGAAGGCAACGGATAGCTTTGCTATGGCTCAGTATTTGAAACAGGCTATATAAAGTAGTAATTATTTTAAATAGAGGCTTTCACAAGACTTATTATGCGCACCTTGTTCTTTTCTCCTCCTTCTCCCTCCCCCAACCCTTTACTTTCACTCCGCTCACTAGGCGGATTGGGTGAATGACACAGCTAACAGCTGTGAACGAATTCACGAAAACGCAAGACAAAGTCCTGCCTTCACGCAACTCACACTGTAAGAAGGTTTAGTCAGGGCTGATATTAATAATTCGAAACAACCTGTATTTAACCACCAGTACAGACTGGGACCGTACGCCCACCACCTGCGTTACTTCCCCACCCGGGGGGGAGCCGGCGTGGACGGGAGGCGTGGCCACGGGGTGGTGCAGGGGGCGGTGCCAGGTGGAGGCGTGGCCACGGGGTGGTGCCACGGCGGGGGCGGTGCCAGAGCGGAGGGCGGGCCTTGCTTGAGTCCCAGGAGGTAGCCAATGGCCAAGCCGGGAGACCGAGCTTTCGAAAAGGACTAGCGTGGAAAACCATCAGTCAGAACCGAATCTGGTTGAACTGTGCAGACATAATATTAAGCGTTCTCGTGCTGTCGAGTAGGAGGTGGGGGACTCCAGAAAGGACGCTCAGGGCAGTGGCTATTTACTAATCTGTAAGAAAATATTCCATTTTTAAAAAGTAACTGGTATTTTAATAACCATACCAGCGCATACAGTTGGATGTCGGTCCAGGTACAGCGACTGTCTATTCTTTTGTCAGCCAAGAGCACTACCTCCTTCTGAGAAATCCTTTTTCCATTTATATAATCGTGTAATTCAAACAGGAGCTGCCATTTACTTGCAGACCTCTTCTCCTGAGCGACAGTGTTTGGTCTCGGGATAGATACGGGCCACAGGTTGCTAGGATTGTTCTTTCTTCATCTTTATCACCTAGCTTAGTGTCTGGAATATAATTAGGCACTCCAGAGAATTGTTTATGAATGGACACAAGCCTCTAACTATTGCTTCCTTTGATCATACTTGTAAAATTTTGAAGACAGGCGCAAGTGCACCGGTAGTCCCAACTACTTGGAAGGATGAGCCAGAAGCATCACTTGAGCCCAGGAGTCCAGGCTGCAGAGAGTTATGATCTGTCACTGCACTCCAGCCTAGGCAGCAGAGGGAGACCACATCTCTAAAAGAACAAACAAAAACCAAATAAAAACCCCTGCTATAATGGAAAGTCTTGTCCTGTTTTACCAGTTTAATATAAATTGTTTTAGATAGGCGCATAACTCGATTCCAAGAACTTGTTGGCCGCTGTAGCTATTACTAGCTTATGTTTACTTTTCTCCCCCCTAGTGCAACATTTACAAACTCCAGGGTTCTTGGATTTTACCCATTTCACAGGACTATTGTCAGGTTTTGGGCAAAGGATATACATGAGCTTTATAAATTCTAAAGTTCTGAACCAATGTTTGTTGATATTCTTTTTTTATTCAATGTAAAATAGTTGAAGGCCTTCTACTTACTGATCACAATGTCAGCCATTTTCCACAGTCCTGTATTGCTCAAAGGATGAAAGGGCAGGAACTCAAAGGTAACACCTGGATATGAATAAGATGATGCTGATCAAGTCAGAAGCAAAAGGGACTCAGATTCCAGAGTTCCTAAGGTCTGAGTATTGGGCACTTTCAGACAAAGATAACCCCAGCTTTCTCCTGATATCTGCTCAGCAACCTAAGAAGACTACTGTACTCTTCCTGGAATAATAATTTCAGTGTGCCTGAAGGGTACCAGATTCATCTAGTGAGTTAAAGAAAAAAGTAAGAGGTATAAGTATGAATGTTTTTGTTCTAAGAAATGGTTAATATGGGGTGACTCTGCATTCCTATATTAGCTAAATGTTGTGGCGGTGGTTGTTGTAAGTAACAGAAACTAACTCAAAGTAGCCTAAGCAAAAAAGGGGGGTTATAAAGAAACAATGGTGTCTGGTAGAACCCAAGGGAAAGAATGCGTATGGGCCTTGGAAAGAGCCTAGAGCCGGGAACTGAAAAGAATCTAGGACTCTTGCTCCAAATCTGCTTCTCCGTACATGCCTACTACATTCTTCTCTCTCTCTGTCTTTGTTCCGTATGGCAGTTCCTTAGTGAAAATATTTATATCATTAATTCCCCATTACTGGAATTGTTCCAGCAGAGGCTGGATGATGATCATTTGAGACTGTAGTAGAAGGCATGTCCTTATTGAGTGGGAGGAAGGGAAGTTAGAACAAATTACATCTATGGGCCTTTTTAAATGTAATATATTATGCTTCTACCAACTTAGGTTCCTATATACACAAGGATTACCTTCTGTTGCACTTTCTCACTGTCTCTGTTAATAACGCCATTGATTTTTTGTCTTACCTATTCTAGCCCTTCATCTTTCATGTGGAGTCAATCACTAGGTCTTATTCGATTTTCTTCCCAAAAGCCTCTGATGAAATAATGCTAGTTTTCTCCTAATAGCTGAAAGACAATAGAAAAAGTTAAAGCATGAGCTCTTTAACTTATGGGTAAAAGTTAAGACAGAATCACATTAGGATTTGGAGTTGAACCTGAGCTCATATCTTGTTTCCATCACTGCTAGCTGTGTGACCTTGGAAAAATTACTCTCTGAGTCTTTTCCCTCAAATTCAAAGTTGGGTCCTAGTAATAAACAACCATACAGGGTTGTTTGCTTACATTAACTAATGTCTATAAAGCACTTAGCAGTGTTTCTATTAACGCAAGCACTAACTTGTAAGCACTTAGTAAAGAGTAGGTGTTATTAATTTAAGTTATAATAAATAAATGAATAAAAATGACATTTGTATAACTTTCTTTAATTTACAAAACCCTAATATTCACAAAAAACCCTAAGAGGCTGGTGTCCCCATCTTGGGAACACCAGAAAACAGAGCTGGCAACACTTCTTTAGGTGCAATTGTCTAGAAGCTGCTCCAATAGGGAATGATTGCCCAACCACTGGAAGTTCTACTAAGGCTACCCTGCTACCTATCATAGCTGTAGCAGAGATCCTAGCTTTTGATAGGCTGACTGACGTAGGTGATATCTGAGGTCCAGTACTTGTTCAATTATACACACATACAACAAATATTTATTGACCTCTTAGAAACTGTTCAAGGATCTGGGGATATAGCATAAACAAGCAAGCAAAAATAAGAGACAAAAATATCTGCCGAAAAATATACAAATATAAAAAATGTTATGTATATAATGTATAGAAAATAGAAAAATTAAATGTGAAATTTTCAGTTTTTTTTCACATACCCTTCATCTGGATACCCCCCAACTCCCACTCTCCTTCCCAGCTCGCTCCCAAAACAAAGTATCAGGAAGTAGAAAATTCTGTTTCAGTTAAGTACCACTCCCCCTCAAGGGGCAAGGCTTATTCTAAACTCAACATCCAGAAAAGTGGGCTGGACCTTGGAAGTGTATGAAGGTGGAAGGAGAGATTGCGGAACCAGTGTTGCTGTAGTTGTAGTTCTCGGTGGGAAGCCAATTCTGCGGACCGGTAGTGGAAAGCTCTTGAGCTGTTTCCGGCCACCTCAGCTGGAAGCGGAGACGCAAGCAGCCGGATCTTCGGGAACTGAGCTAGAGGTATAACTGTTGTTGCCGCGGAGGAAGTGAGGACGACACCTACGGCTGTCCGGGCCAGTGTTGGGTCCCAGTAGCCTGTGAAGATGGTGTTGCTAACAATGATTGCCCGAGTGGCGGACGGACTGCCGCTGGCCGCCTCAATGCAGGAAGACGAACAGGTGAGCTACTGCTAGATTCCCGCGACTCCAAGTCCCTGCCAGCGCGCTTTGCTCTCCGCCCCGGATTTCTTCCTAGGACGCAGGAGACCCTTGTGACCTCCCAGGCACTCCCGACCTCTCTG
Organism: Indri indri; assembly: GCA_004363605.1. Classification (NCBI taxonomy): domain Eukaryota; kingdom Metazoa; phylum Chordata; class Mammalia; order Primates; family Indriidae; genus Indri; species Indri indri. Next base: position 18,226 of record RJWJ010017514.1, read on the forward strand.
AAGTGTTCTTTTATCTTTTGGTGGTGTAAAGACTAGTGTGAGTGGAAATCTTTCCTGAAGGCGGAGTTAGATTTTTGTGTTACCTGTTTCTCTTTAGAAAAACGCTTTGGAGAAGGGATAGGTTCAGCTATTGTGATCACCCAGTGTTCTCTGACTCTTCAGGGACTTTGTTAAAATCAGGACTTCTAATGTTCTGCTGCTAATAATGCTACTGACAAGTCCCAGAAAAAATCAGCTCCTAAATTATTCAACTCTTTTTAATGTAGCACCTGATCCTTGACCTAGCTTGCTGACATCTTTTGAAAGTGGGTGAGGTCATTATTGCCACATGTAAGTACTTTTTAAAGTTCAGTGTAGTACTTTCCTTCAAGAGTAAGCCCAATTCCCAAGTTTCCAATAAACCTTATCAAAATCCTGTAATGCGTTGTACCTTGTTTTATTTTTGTTTGTTTGTTTGTCTTTCAATTAATTGAGTTTCCTAGCAGGCAAACGACAGGTCTTAATCATCTTTGTGTTCTCCGTACAACAGCAGCTTTATACTAGTCGGTGTTTAAAAATATCCTGAATTGATTTAAAATAACAACTCCTCTACATATTTTAAAAGGAAGCTTCTTTGTTTCACAATCATGAGAGAAATTTCTGGTGTGAGACAAATTCTGGAGCAAGCTTGGGAGGTCCCTGAAGAGGAGAGGCTGAGAATGGAATTTTTATAACTTACTTAAAGCGATCGATTTTATTTTACTTTCTCATACAGCCCAAACAGTTTTTTAAAACTTCCAGGCTTAAATAAGATGAGTTCTAGAGAAAAATTTTTTGCACATTTCTTCTCTTGGACTTTTCATTCGTGTATTCATGCTGCAAAAAAAAAAAAAGAATCTTACCGAGCACCTCAAATGTGCGAGGCGTGGTGTTAATGCAGGGAGTTAGAGGACACAGTCTTTACCTTAATGGAGCTCATAGTCTAGAGGAAAAGTGAGATAACTTAAAATTATAATGTAGTGTAACTGCCATGGAAGAGGAAGAGGGTTCTATGATTGAATATGGAAAAGGTATCTAAGTTGGTTTTGGGAGATGATGAAAGTCTTCCCAGAAGAAATGACATCTAAGCTGACAGTAGGACCTCATAGTAAGGAGCTGTTCTATTTGGTTATATGCCTTTTTAGGTTTGATTTGGAAATATGTTTACTTTCACTTTTAGGAGAGTAATAATGCACATAATAAAATTGCAGGCCATGCTAAGTGAAATATATTCTGTTCATACCACAAAACAAAGTCGAATCAATGAAATAAATTGTGAAAAATATAACATACCCTGAATTTTCAATTGTGCAATGTTTTACTCTGAATTCTCCAATTTGTTGAGAATTTTCTAGGACCACTCTGCAGAAGGAATGTAATTGTTCAAATGAGCCCAGGAACATTATTTGAACAAGAGCGATAGTGTGGTGAAATTTGCTTGAAGTATGTGAAGAAATAGTTTCCCCCCAGTTGGTAGGTGGAATCTGGTCAGTTTTCCAACTATTGCATTGAATTCCAATGTGGTCAAAGAATACAATGTGGATTTGAAAGTCTACTTAATTTTAGTGGGCCCCTACTCTCTGCCTTGAAACTTTATTGAAAAATTAATTGATTTATTATTATTTGTTTCTTAATTCTAAATTCGGCATTGATTTGGTATTGGTCTACCAGGAAAGGTTGCTTTGCTTAATTGACAAGGAAAGAAGTTTTACACAAAAATATGTTGTGATTGTAATTCTATAGTGTTTTCATTTAGGAATTTTGACTTTGAATAATGAAGTTTTTCCTAAACTTTAATGTCTGTGAAAATACGAATTTAAACTTATTTTTACTACTATAATAGTATACAAAACATTTATAAGAGCACCTGCTACGTACCAAGCACCGTGCTAAGCCTGTTAAGTGCATTATTTCATTCAGTCCTTGTACCAACCAAATTAGAATAGATACTATCATTATCCGCATTTATAGATAAGGAAGCTCTGAGGCTTAGAGAGGATAGGTCATTTGCGTAAGGTCACACAGCTAATAAGTAGCATAATGGAATTTTTCATCAGAATTTCTTCACCTTGACACTTGACATTTTGAGATGGATAGGATAATTCTTTGCTATGGGGGACTGTCCTGTGCATTTTAGGATGTCTGGCAACTCCCCTGGCCTCTATTCCCTAGATCCCAGGAATACCATCACCCTCCCCACTTTGTTGTGACAAGGAAAAATAGCTGGATTATTTTATACACAGTGTTTCCTTTATGCTTAACTAGAAATTTAGGCTTAGGGCGGATAAATGGGCTTTTCTCCCCAAACCTAGGCTCCATAACTGGTATCCTATTTATTTCCTTTCTACCTTCCTTCATGGTTTGTTTCTCCTTTTAGGATTTCTGCAATTTCTTTATCTACCTTTCTGTTTTACCTCAAAATTACTGTGTTCTCTTCCCTTTTATTTTCCCCAGTGCTGTGGAGGGCAGTCCAGACTTGAAGAAGGTGTTAAATCTAACCAAGCAGACAACAGGAAACTCCAAGAAAGCAGATAATCTGTTGTACAGTTAAACTGCCTTACTCTCCTAATCATCAAGAGTTGATTAATCAACTTACTGTAAATGTTTTTAGAGGAGAATGGTTGGTTCTTGGTGCTGCTGGACTTTCACCAGCTGAATTCAACAGGAATTTAAAAATGATAAGAGTTTAGCTAAACATTCTTAAAAAGGCAAAAGATGATATTTAATACAATTAGTTGTTTAGTAGTCCTAGGTGACAGCAATGAAAAGTATTTGGTTGTGTGGCAGATTACTACCTTGCATCTTTTGTAGCATATGGAGCCAAATCTTATATATGCTATTCAATAACCTCAAATTTATTTCACAATTTGTCCAGTTACTCTAATCCACTTCATTATTGGATTATTAACAGATATCATTATACCATATGCAAAGTTCATTAATCTGTTGCAGATGAAGTAGAAAATAGAATAAGGACATCTGAATATTTTTAGGTGAGCTGGCTGATTGTGGGCCTTTTGTGACTTTGATCTTGAAAGCAAACTAAAGGTCATTCTGTGAAGCAGTGGTTATGTTGTTTTGTGAGATCTAGATCACAGCTGCCACGTGGTTTCTTAGCATTTCCTATGAATTAGATTTAGTATAAAATAGTAAGACATTACCTAAAAGGTGGATGTATTATTGAAGCAATTTCAATTATAGAGATGGCATAGCATAATACTTAGGAGCAGTGGCTCTTAGAGCCAGATTTCCTGGGTTAAAATCCTAGCCCCTCCCCTTTTAGCCTGGAGTCCTTGGGCAACTTTGACTTGTCCAGTAAAAAATAAGCATAATAATTCTAATCACCTCATAGGGTAGTTGTGAAGATTAAATAATGAGTTAAATTATATAAAATGTCTAGATAATGCCTGGCAGAAAGCACTTAATAATTTCATTTGCTCATTTCTGAAGAATCTCTAATTCCATCTTGCCTTTCTTATAGTTCATAGACTAGAATTGCACACAGTAAGTACTCTGGGTGCAAATATGTAATAAACAGGAATAAATTAATAATTTTTCTCATTATAAAATTAATCCATGCTTATTATAGAAAGTTCAGCAAATATGTACAAGCAAAATGACCAAATGTTAGTGGTGATTATTACTTACAATCTCTTCTCAAATTATATCTATTTTGATGATGACCTTTAACATATTTGTGTGTGTATATGTTTAAAACTAAATAATGAGTACTATTGTAAGACTGTTCTTAATTTTTTTCCACTTATCAGTGTATAATGAATATTTCCTCAAATCATTAAATATTATACAACATTTTAATGGCTGCATAATATTCCATTATATGAATATACCAGAACTATTATCATTTAACCAAAAAGATTGTGCCCGTGTTGTGTTCTCAGGAATGGTAACGCTAACTGAACCAACGTTGTAAAATATTTGTTGCCATACTATAATCTCTCTGTATATATGTCCCCAATGTTGTATATTGGCAATCTTTGTTATGTTGTTTGCAAATTCCTGAAATTATATCGTGCTTTTGGCTGTAGTTTCTTGTAGTTGATACAGTTGTTAGTCTCTTTTTCTGAGATTACAGTAATTTTTACAATGTCTCTTATAAGGTCAAAGGATTTATACCAGTCTTCATGTGACTGACAATTTTTTGCCATCTTTTCTTCAACTTGTCCTTTTAAGGTGCTTACCTGCCTTTAGCAAAGAACTTATACTTGACATTTGTGGTTGTTGTTATTTAAAACATACCAGTGTCAGAGCCCTACCTCCAAGATGCTGATTTAATTGGTTTGGAGGTGGAGATTGAATATGAGTAGTTTTTTTAAGATCCTCAAGTCATTCTAGTGTGAAGCCAAGGTCGAAATTCTTCTTGATATTCTTTCTTGCCACTTTAGTAGCATTTCCAACATTTTTTGCATCCCTTTTTATTACTCTTGTGGATTCAGATCTCTTCAGAATGCCACATAATGGCATTGGTGGAACAAACAGATTGGTAAGTACCATTCAAATTTAGAAAAGTATGATACTATGTACCAGTTTTATTGGTTGAAAGCATGTGATCTTATTCACTCTCCTTTACTGGCTGACCATATATTAGCAGTACTGTTTAATATGATAATGCTAATATATATTATATGTTAATTATTATAAAGTACTATTTAATATGTAAAACTGTATGTATATGTACACATACATGCATATATGCATATGTTGATGTAGAAATATGTCTCACATGCACAGCATTTCTCACATGAACAACAAATAAGAGCAGTGCTAAACAAAATAAATCTACAGATTAATACTTCAAGTGGACTCTGCATAACTCCCCTGGTTTACCTCATGCTTATTCACCCTCTTGTTCATATCGAAGTTTCCAGTTCATTTTAAATATAGCTTAGAAACTTATTATCCTATACTTGTACATTTGCTGATTGGCCACTTTATCATTTTATGATTGCTTCCTTGTTTTTCCTATTAGCTAAGTGGTATACTTTCTAGAATTTTCAAATATCACTTTGTACTTTCTCAAAATTAGACCTCAGACTCATACCCTGGGAGACCTTAGTATAAACAGTTTCTATTTAAACATTTTAGTTATTAACATCTGTCAAAAGGAGACTGTGTTCTTATCTTCAAAATACATAGTTCTGAAGTAGAATAATTCCTTCCTATCACATGGCGACATCTCAGTCTGTTTGGGCTGCTATGATAAAATGCCATAAACTGGGTGGCTTATAAACAACAGAAATGTATTTCTCCAGTTCTGAAAGCTGGGAAGTCCAAGATCAAGGTGCCAACAGATTGAGTGGCTAGTGAGGGCCCATTCCTGGTTTGTAGCTGGTGCCTTCTAGCTGTGTCCTCATATAGTGGAAAGGACGAGCTAGCTCTCTGGGGTCTCTTTTATAAAGGCACTAATCCCAACCATGAGGGCTCTACCCTTATGACCTAATCACCTCCCAAAGATCCCACTTCCTAATACTATCACCTTGGAGGTTTATAACATGTTTTTTGGTGGAACACCAACAAACATTCAGATCATAGCTAACAGAAAGCCCCTTCTGGCCGGGCGCAGTGGCTCACACCTGTAATCCTAGCACTCTGGGAGGCTGAGGCTGGTGGATTGCTCAAGGTCAGGAGTTCGAGACCAGCCTGAGCAAGAGCGAGACCCCGTCTCTACTAAAAATAGAAAGAAATTATCTGGACAACTAAAAAATATATATATAGAAAAAAAAATTAGCCGGGCATGGTGGTGCATGCCTGTAGTCCCAGCTACTTGGGAGGCTGAGGCAGTAGGATCGCTTGAGCCCAGGAGTTTGAGGTTGCTGTGAGCTAGGCTGACGCCACGGCACTCTAGCCCAGGCAACAGAGCCAGACTCTGTCTCAAAAGAAAAAAAAAAAAGAAAGCCTCTCTGCCCCCTGAACGTAGATGAATAAACAATGTGTATTTGCTTTCTGTTCTTCATCCGTCATTTTCCCTTTGGATCTAGTAGATTAGTGAGGCATGATTTTCTCCTTTTGAAATGACACAGTTATTTCCCCTAATAGATTTTTCCCCTCTTTTTTTTTAATTGTAAAATTTAGAAATTATTCAAGAAAATATTTTCTGTAATTATAACATCTGAATGTTATTATTTTCATTTTTGTTTGCATATATTCCTCTGTATTCAAACTTTTGCTATCCAAACTCAGGAACTGAATAGATTTATGCAGTAAAGGGTATTTGACTTTTCAACTTTTTTTCTCTCGTCTTGCTCATTTTTACCTAATTGCAGTCATAGTGTTCATAAAATTTTCAGTCATGGTTGTATACATTTAGTTTTGCTTAAATGCTCAGTAATGTAACACTTTTTGGAAGATTCTGCTTGATATTCTGGCATAAAAATGAGATTCATTGATCTGTTGTTCACAGAATTTTCCCTGAGCATAGCATATGCTGTACAGTTCTGTGCCAGTAACTGTGGAAGTAAACGGTTTAGGAGGAGGATACTGTCCTAATAGTGGAAAGAACATTGGATTGAAAGTTAAGCATGCCTTAAATGTAGTTGAGGTATGCACTTTGGCTTCTTAGCAAATAGCTAATGTGATCTTTTTGAAGAACTAGGGTTTAGGTTTTCCTTTTTGCTTTAAAAGTAGGTCATCTTTCTTTTGCTAAAATAAATCTTATTAACCTTAAATTGAAGGACCTTATTCACATAGTGTTCTCATCATATTATGGTTCTTCTCACTAATTGATAGCTTTTTTTGTGGAAAATTCTTAAATGAAAGTGTCTTCTTTCAGTCTGGCCGAGACCTTCAACAGTACCAGAGTCAAGCTAAGCAACTCTTTCGGAAGTTGAATGAACAGTCCCCTACCAGATGTACCTTGGAAGCAGGAGCCATGACTTTTCAGTGAGTATAATCCTGATTTCTTTATGATCATTTAAGTATGAAATACAGTAATGTAACACCTGATAAGAACAGCAACAATTTTTTAAAAGTAAAGATTACTTTAAAAATATAGTCTCGTCATAGAAACAACTTCCCTGGCTCTAATTCTACAAACTAAAATGTTGGTTTGTTTATTCAATGAGCTTATAGTAATTTAACCTGTTAACCTGTGTCTAATGAATTCTGTAATCATCATGCAATAATGGATAACTTCTTGCTTTAAGAATATCTTGGAGCCAGCCACATTTAGGTTAGTACCCTTGCTCAAATGTTTACTAACGATGTAACTTTGAGCAACTCAAATAACTTCTCCAAGCCTCAGTTTCCTTTGTAAAATAAGGAAAATAATCACAGGAGTTTTGAGAGGATTTTGAGGGAATCCACGTATATTACTTAGTATCTTGCCTGGCACATAGGGAATAGTCAAGAAATATTATTATTGTTTAGAAAAAAGAAAATTATGAAAGGTATCCTAAGAGCATCTCAGTGGTAATAGACAACACATATAGTTGAGAAAGGGATCAAGGATCTCTTATTTGTAGATTTTAAATTATCTACAGATAATTGGTATTAAATGTTTAATACATGTTAAGTTTGAAGCTGATAAAACAGGAAGGATTAAAAAGAAAAAGAGAATACAAGAAGATCAATGGAAAATAAAAAAGAATTAACTAAATGATCTTTGCTAGTTTAGAGACCCAGATAATAAGATAATTTAGGCCAGGAAGGAACCTGCTGTGTTTAACTTAAAAAAAAAAAAAATCTTCACCTATCAAAAACAAGTATACCAAAACAGAAACAAAATCCTGGCCTATTGGTTAAGAAAATGGTGGACATTACATTTCATAAGGTATTAATTTGCATAGTATCTGAAACTTTTTGTATTAGTCTAATTTTCAACACTAAAAAAATATAGCCCTTGATATATAGTTTCTTTATCCCTGCCAAAGGTTAGGGAAAAAAAGACCTAGGAAAGTTCCCAAGGAATTGAGAAGAGATTTTCTTCTGCCTGGTCCTTTAGGACCTTTATAATCTCATATCCTTTATTTCTATCCAAGAGCTATTTATTAAAGATTTATTCTTTGCCAAACCTTGTATTGAGTCCTGCCTTTAATGTCCATACCTTTTAATGAGCATAGAGACACATACTCAAACAAGTTTACTATAATACCTTAGAGCAAAAAATGCTGCTAAGTGGATATAAATAAAATGTTTTGGGAGTAATGAGAAGGAAGCAAGAAATACCTATTTGTGGGGGATAAGTTTGAAGAAAGGGAATAGAGGAAGGGAGAATACAGAGAAGTTTCACAGACAAAAAAAATCATAGTAGAATTTAGTATATGAAAATGAAGAGGATTTTTCCAGGTGCATAAAAGAGCATTAACAGTTAGAAAAAAACAGCATAAGCAGAAAGCCACAAATATATAAAGAACCTAGCTTGTTGGAGAACAGCATGCTGTTTGGTGTATTAGGATACATAACAGAATGTGGCTTACACTTATTTTGAAGGACTGTACCAAGGAGTATACCAAGGAGTATGATTTTATTTTATAGGTATTGGGAAACCCCTGACTTTGTAAGCAGGGTAATATGGTATGTTTACTTTTGGGGAATAAAACTGATGTTATAAAAGATGGTGTAGATTGAAGGCAAGGTGACCAGTGAGTTCAGGTGCCCAAGCAAGCGATAGGACAGCTGTATTATGAATATAGTTTAAGGGGCCTGAGAGATGATATAATAATCTTTAAATTATCCTCTGTGGAGCCCTAGGATGCCTCAGGAACCACATAGAAAGGTCAAGGATGGGAGTATATATAATGCTTTGGACCCTTAAACTCCTACTTATTTTTTCCTTTTATTTTTAGTTGACGTATAATAATTGTCATATTTATAGGATATGGAGTGATGTTTCAATATGTGTATACAATGCGTAATGATCAAATCAGTGTAATTAGCCTATCTACTGCCTTAAACATGTATCATTTCTTGTGAACATTCAAAATCCTCTCTTCTAGCTTTTTGAAAATATTCAATAAATTATAGTTAACTGTATTCACCCTACAGTGCTGCAGAACACCAGAACTCATTCCTCCTATTAGCTGTAATTTTGTATCCATTAACCAACTTCTCCCCGTCCTCCCCTCTTTTCTACCCTTCTCAGCCTCTAATGTCCACAATTCTACTTTGTACTTCCATGAGCTCAAAAAAATTTTTTTAGCTCCCACACATATGAGAACATGCAGTATTTATCTTTCTGTGCCTGACTTATTTTGCTTGGTATAATGTCCCCCAGGCTCATCCCTGTTGCTGAGAGTGATAGGCTTTCTTTCTTTTTATGTCTGAATAGTATTTCATTGTGTATATAAACAACATATTTTCTTTATCCATTCGTTCGTTGATGGACATTTAAGTTGGTTCCGTATATCAGCTATTGTGAATAGTGCTTCAGTAAACATGGGGGTGCACGTATCCCTTTGATATACTGATTTCCTTTTCTTTGTATAAATATCCAGTAGTGGGATTGCTGCATGAGATGATAGTTCCATTTTTAGCATTTTGAGAAACCTCCATAATGTCTTCCGTAGTGGCTATTCTAATTTATATTTCTACCAATAGCGTATGAGTTCTCTTTTCTCCACATCTTTGCCAGTACTTGTTATTTTTTGTCTTTTTGATAATAGCCATTCTAACTGGGCTGAGATAATACCTCATTGTGGTTTTGATTTGCATTTCCCTGGATGATTAGTGACATTGAGCATTTTTTCATATATTTGTTATTTTTTATGTCTTCTTTTGATAAATGTCTATTCAGCTCCTTTGCCCACTTTTTAATAGGATTATTTATTTGCTGTTGAGTTGTTTGAGTTCCTTGTATATTCTGGATATTAGTCTCTTACTAGATCAGTAAAACTAGACCCCTGTCTCTTACTATATACAAAAATCAACTCAAAATGGATTAAAGACTCAAACCTAAGACCCAAAACTCTAAAACTACTAGAAGAAAACATGGGAGAAATACTTTAGGACATTGGTCTAGGAAAAATTTTATGGCTAAGACTTCAAAAGCACAGGCAACAACAACAAAAAAATAGACAAATGAGACTATATTAAACTAAAAAGTTCTGCACAGCAAAGGAAACAGTCAACTGTATGAATAGACAACTCGTAGAATGGTGAAACTATTTGCAAACTCCTGTTTAAACTAAAGAACTTCTGAATGTAAGTTTTGTTGAAAGAAAGGATACTGTGGCTAAAAAGAAGTTTGAAGACCACTTAGCCTAACCTTTTCCCAAGAATATCTCAGACATATAGTCATATAGCCCTTTCTAGAGTGCCAGGGAACTCATTATCACAAGAGGAAATCAGTTCTATTGTTGGATAGTTTCCAGTTGATTACAGAGTTCTCCTAGCCTGGAGAAGGCAGTGTTATTAGTCCTGAAGCCACTGTTTTCTATACCCAGTAAATATTATGGCATTTACCTTCAACTTTTAAGTATCCACAAAAATTTCTAGTTTCACCGTTTTTCTTTTTGGCCAGAAGGAGTTTAAATATGTGTAAACTAGTTTACTATACAGAATCAAAGGGTGGATGGAGTCACAACTCTGAATTTTTCAAGAAGTCAGGTATTAATAAGATATGTTAATTGAAGAATTGTGGGCTGGGCGTGGTGGCGCACGCCTGTAATCCCAGCACTCTGGGAGGCCGAGGCGGGTGGATTGTTGGAGCTCAGGAGTTCGAGACCAGCCCGAGTAAGAGTGAGACCCTGTCTCTACTGAAAAAATAGAAAGAAATTAGCTGGACAACTATATATATATATATATATATAAATTAGCCGGGCATGGTGGTGCATGCCTGAAGTCCCAGCTACTCGGGAGGCTGAGGCAGAAGGATTGCTTGAGCCCAGGAGTTTGAGGTTGCTGTGAGCTAGGCTGACGCCACGGCACTCACTCTAGCCCAGGCAACAAAGCGACACTCTGTCTCAAAAAAAAAAAGAATTGTATAATGAATGAATAAAAATTATATTATTATGTCTAAATACTCCTTTTGGAATATACTGCTAATAATGGAAATATGTTTGGTTTCTGATTCCAAGGATTTGTGGTTTGAAATTTACTTTCTGATTTAGCCAGCCAACGAATTTAGGCTAGATATTTTCAAAAGATTGTATAGTACTGAGATTCTGCTTCAACCTGTTGGAGGTACTGTGATTTACAAACAACTTTTTTGTCTTTCCAGCTACATTATTGAGCAGGGGGTGTGTTATTTGGTTTTGTGTGAAGCAGCCTTCCCTAAGAAGTTGGCTTTTGCCTACCTAGAAGATTTGCACTCAGAATTTGATGAACAGCATGGGAAGAAGGTGCCCACTGTGTCTAGACCCTATTCCTTTATTGAGTTTGGTAAGTTTTTGCCCCTCACTTCTCTATCAAGGGAGCAAAGAATAAGGAGAAGCTATTTGTTATGCTGATATAATATTGACATACTTTTTCTCGTGTTTACTTACTGAAGTTTTGGCTTCTGCCTCCTCACCCATTCTACCTCTTTATGTCTTTTTGAATGAAAGAGGCTTCCTTCTTAAGAGTAATTTTCTCTAGTCTTTTGATCTTTTCCTCATAGAACCTGTTTGCCTTTTGCCCCTTTTTGTTATTTGGTTTGTTTTTTCATTAGGGTCATGTGGAATAGGAACTGTGCCTGAAGATCTACTTGATTGACATATAATAGCTGATTTCATCTTTCCCCCAGCCCATAGACACACACTCACAGTAAAGTTCACCTTATGGTGATCAGAATTTAGAAATCAGAAAGAATGGTGCTTAGTAGAATAACATCCTTTAATTTAAAAAAAAAAAAAAAGTAGAGGATATATGGTATCGATGGTATTAGGGGATAATATTTACTACATTTAGAAGTAGTAAGTGTGGGTGTCCATATTTGTATAAGAATTACAGAAAGACTGATTACCAGACAGACCTGGTAAAGTATCTGATGGCAGTAGATCAAAGGAAATGAGCTTAGTACATTAAGTACAGGGAGTGAAAACAAGTAGGATCAGGCTACATCGCTGAAATTTTTGGTTAAAAAAGAAAGTAGTTTTACTATCTCAGAATTTCTGAAGTGTTTCAAGTTTGCTAGATAAGTGTATCATCTTGTTTTTCAGAAATAGAGAAAATTTGGCAAAACACTCTAGTGTTTCAAAACTACAAGCTCTCCAAATGCTAATTTATATAATGTCCAGTTTTTCAAACTTTATTTTTGAAGACAGTAACAGTCCAGTAAACTCCAGAAAAAAATAAGACAAATGTATCAGGGTCACACAGAAAGTAGATGGGATACTCAAATTATTAATAGCTTAAGGGATTATATACAAAGTTATGAATGGGCTACAGGAGAACCATAAGGTACAGGAACCTGGGAAATAGCAGTAGTTGTTACTATCCTTAGGCCTGAAAGTGTAAGGGGAAAGAGGAGTTTCTGGAACTGAAAAGGAGAAAATTTATAGAGAAGGCCAACTTGAGAGAAGTAACTTTTGGTAGAGGGATACTGCCAGCCCAAAGTGACTTCTCAGGAAGGAGCCAGGGGAATAAATACCCTGATACCACTGTCTGCTCTCTTTCTTCCCTACCGTTGAGGCTCCTTCATTACGTGAACCTAACTGGAAGTCAAAGGGTGCATTGATGTACTTCATACAGGCCGGTTTCCCAGGTCAGAAAGCAAGGTGCAGAAGGGCGGAGGGGAGATCTGAAGAGGCAAATGAAAGGTGTCCAGGACACATAACTAAAGATTTTTGCCAGAAGTTTAAAATGTCTGTACTAATAAGTTATTCTTATAGTTTTGAGAAATACAGGTACAGTCTAAAGAGGAATAAGACTGCAGTTTTATATTGGTATTTTGGGAAACTCCCCATCACATGTTTGCTTTATCTGAATTTATGAATGGGGTAAAATTGGGAATGTATATTAAAGAAAGTACTTTAAGGCAACGTTTTTCAACTTTAATGATCATTAAGTCCTTTTGCCATGTTAGGCTATAATGATACTAGAGTGTTGCCAACATCCTTTTAGGGAATATGTAGAGTTAAGTGAGGAGGAGAGTTAATGTGTAGAGTTAAGGACCTAAGGGTTCTCAGAATACAGTTTGAAAATTTCTGCTTTCGGGAAAGGCTTACTATCATGTGCCTTAATTTTTCTAAGGCTTCTGATAGCAAATACTTCTAATTCAAAGGTGTCCAAAGGTATTTCTCCTGAATGGTCATCTAGATTTATATTTACATTTTATGAATGAAGAGATCAAAGCCCTGATTTTGAAACTCACCCAAGAGCTTGGTTAACCATGGACACTGGCAGATCTAGGCATAAGCTCAGGACTTTTGATCCCTCACTACTTTGTTGGATGTGAAAGAAGTTGTTAATGGTCACTTCTTCATCATCCTAGATACCTTCATTCAGAAAACCAAGAAGCTCTACATTGATAGTCGTGCTCGGAGAAACCTAGGCTCCATCAACACTGAATTGCAAGACGTGCAGAGGATCATGGTGGCCAATATTGAAGAAGTGTTACAACGGGGAGAAGCACTCTCAGGTATCTAAAAGCAGTGAGAGTCTTATGAAGAAGTAGTTCTCATTCCATAGGCAAGGATAGCTTATTTTGCAATACGTTTTATGCTGTCAGATTCTACCTAGGACTGTTGAGAATTCGTCTATCATTACAAAGCTTCTAAAATGATGTTTTTTTTCCTAGCATGATTATTTTTTGTTGAGTTGGAGCAGTGTAAAAGACTCATGCATATTAGAAGTAATTACTGTTTCCAAGATTTACAAAATAAATTACGCAAAAATAAATTATGTACAGAAACATTTGCACAAGTTAAAGGAAATGAAAAGAAGAATGAAAGGAAATTGTCGAAGATTTATTGCAGTGGTTTTGTGAGTAGCCTCTGTGTGAGACTCTACTGCTGCCAGATCACTCTTCATAAAATGCCGTTTTCATCAAGGCATTCTTTTCTGAAAAACTTAAATTTGGGACTACAGGATATGATCCAGTCTGCTCTCTGCTTACTTTTCATTCAGTCAGTCATCATTATTAAGGACTTGCTGTGCGTAAGTCATTGTGCTCTGTGTATGGAAGGTAACGAGATTGCAAATGTCTGTTATTCTCCTTAGTTCGTAAGCATTCTCCCTCAGCCAGGTCAGCTGTCTCACCGTCCTTAGTGGTCCATTCTCACCTGACGCTGGACCTGTCCTTTAAGACCTAGACAAGAACTACCTCTTCAAAGAAGCCTTCCTTGGTCCTTATAGCCCACATTCCATTAATCTCCTCTGTACTTTAAACTCTTAAAGCACTTAGTTACATAATTGTTTTTACATGTAATTGTATCTTTATGTGTTTGTATTTTTATTTACCTAATTTACCTTAAATACATATTTAGCCAATTAACACATATAAATATGTATTAATATATTTATATTATATAATTTATTTTATATAAATATATTTTGATATAAATATTTAAATATACTTAAGGCAAAGTAGGTAAATATATATGTAAAATTAGGTATTTTTACCTATAGTTTTAAAATTATAGGTAATTAGGTAAAATTAGGTTAAATATATTCATATATTTGCCTGATGTTTAAATGTTACCTAAATATTTAATATGAACATGTAAGCTTTTTTTTTTTTTTTTGCCTTTAAACTCA